>SNQN01007647.1:9757-32497 GCA_008642245.1 Bassia scoparia | reverse complement strand
GACCCAACTGGCAGAGCTGACGTAGATTTTGACAACGCGATGTCGCAATGGTAAACGTCTGCGTGATTTTAACACGCAGGTTACCATTCGACTTGTTTCTGATATAAATACTGAGGAATTGGTCACCATTGGTGGTTGCGTTTGATTATTGGCACACAGATGTCCATTTGAGTTATTCCAAATTTTGCGGATTTACGACATTCAAAATGCGCAATGTACTCGCCCAATTGTTGCTTCGATTGCCGTGGGGATGTTGGAAACATTAACGACCGCTTTGTTGACTTGGTGGTTAGGGTTCTCGGGGGATTAGCGAAATTGTGGTACGAGCTTCATTGTGTTTGAATTATTTACGTCGGAGAGTGGCGGTTTGAAGGACTTCTTCCTCACCATTATTTTTACTTGTCAAAAAGGGGGAAGTCATGGGATCCTCTCCATTTCTTAGAAGATAATGGAGAGTCCATTTTCCGTTTATCTAGTGGTTGTGGAAATATGAAAATTAACGCGAGAGGGAAATAGGGGGAATTTTGCCATTTTTAATTTTTAAGTTAGATTTGATTCTCAACACTTAGATGAAAGGAAATGGACCTCTCCATTTCCTCTAAGAATGGAGTAGGATCCATACTCAAAAATGGGGGGTACTTGATAGGCAAGGGAGTTAGGATGGTCTTTCTCAGATTTAGTTGGTGGTGGTGAGTTGGGCTGATGCGGTTGGCAGCTACTTGGTTGGTGGTAGTGTAGAGTCGAGATGAGTGATTGCAAGGTGGTTGCTGGAGATATAAAAGTAAAAGGTGGTATGTAAGGATAGGTAGGTGTGGAAATGAAGTGAAGTAGTGGGTGTGTTGCAAGGTTGGCGGTTGGAGGGTGGGCGGTGGTAGTGGTTTGCAACAGTAAGAGGGTAGGTGGTGGATAGTGAGTAGGTAGACGGAAGATAAAGGAAAAATAGTTGAGACCAGAAATGTGAGTAAGGGACGAAAGGAAAGTTTTTGCTATGTATTTAGGCGGTATGGAAGTACTTCGAGCGGTATTTAGCAACCCAATAATAATGGTACAGTAACAATGTACCACTCCTCTTTTCTATTCCCTAGCCAAAGAGGTTTTATTATATTTTAACAATTGCGTGTCTGATGTTCACACTACGGCTGTAGGACTCGTGGACCTCCAGGAACCGAAGATCATCATTAGCATTGTTTCATCAATTTGGTTTTATTTATAGTTCCATTGTCTTTATACTATTGTTTTTCTTTCACAGGCTATCTTCCTTTCTCGGCGCTCAACGAATATTTACCAGATTTCATCTGTTTTCTTGCAAACAATCCCCAACTCTTCTTCAAGCTTTCATACTTGGCTTTTCTAGAATTTGTTATAACAAAAGCCGCTTTCCAGAATTTTTATCAATCGAAGTCTTTATTTGGAAGGTAATTAATTGTATTTGTTCATCCATTATTTTATGCACTCATGAAATATTTTGTTCGCGCTTAGACAAATGATGGGCTTTTTTAGTGTTTTATTTGAATTTTGAATCCTCAATTATTATTTTTGTTGTTTACAAATTTTCATTGTTTACGAGTAGTCTTTTGTTTGAATGCTTTGTTACTTTTGTGAATGTACATTCGTAATATGAAATCTTTCTTTTGCAAGGATATTCTGATCGGCAAAATTAAATCTTTATTTGTTCTCCTTGTTATAAACTTTAAACAAAATGAAATGGCAATAATATTTTTCAATATTGTTTACGTTTAAAATTGAGTTCAAGATTTAATATTGAATCTTAAATGTTTATTGAAGTGCTAGTATATATTGCTTTTTTTTTACGCAACTGGATAATATATTCAATCACATCTAGTTCCGAGTAAGCCAAATGGAACCAAGATGAGATAGCAGTAACACATACGATATCATAATTCTTGAAGGGCCACCAAAAATAACCTAGAGGAAAGTTTATGAGGTGCTAGAATAATATTTTAGTGTATATATGTATTTGTGTTCACTATTTACTTTTATAACTTGGAAGTTAATTGATTTATAATCTTGAAGTGTTAATGTTTGGGAACAATTATGACTTTCTTGTTTTTCTGTTCTCATGTTGTTCGCTTTAGGTTTATATAAATAGATGATCCATCATATTCATTTTCGGGTTGTCAATTAAGTTAACTTCTAGTTTTTTGTGGGTTTTAATTTATACTTTTATTTTATTAAGTTGGAACACTTCTTGAGATTCAACGTTGAGCTTACTGTCCGACAAAAAACAATCTTTCATGTCTTATAAAATTTTTAACTTGACAAAAAATCAGGTCTCCAAAACGGTGATACAAATCCAATATAGTTATGGAGTCCTGATGTTAGAGCATCCAATAACCATGCAATAATAACAATTTTTGCTTTTAGCACTGTTGATGTAAGAATATACTAAAAATTGCAAAGTAACATGTACAGTCAATGAAATCAATTGCAAATGGTTCGGCTTGGCGAAACAATCTCAGCAATAAATATGGTTTGTCTCTACTTTATTACAATAAATATCTTTGGCTTCTTTTTTATTACTTCGAAACAATATAAATACCAAGTATGCTGCTCCAATTAGGGGTGCCGTCACACCTCATCGGAGCTACATTAGGTATTAATGTAGGTAACATTTTATGTTCTTAGCTTTCTGTTGGAAACGAAATACTACTTCAGGTGTTCCATTTTAATTTACCACTTTCTCCCCCTAAAATTAATTACCATTTTAAAAATTCGTTTAAGTTCCATTAAAATCTCTACTCACTCAAAGTCGAGTTATATCAAAAAAGTCAAACATCATAACAGATGGAAAAATCATAACAAATTAACGTTTAGTATATGTTATTTGCGGTGTAATATATTTTAAATAATTTATTGGGGTGCGCTATTGATCTGAAAATTGTTTGTGGGAAAACTTTGGTCTGAAAAAAAACGCAACTTTGGAAAATACGAATTAAAGCTAAATAATAGCACCAGACCACTGCACACCTTCTACTTCACCCTCCGTCTAAGATATTTGCCCAACAATCTTAATTTCAGCTTCACCAAGGAAACGATTTGGCGTGTGTAACCGGACAACATATATGAAATAATTAGGTTACGTATCCGTACTAGGCTCCTTATCTCTGCATTTATGCCATTCTTCTACATTACGGGACGTCAATCTTCTTGTCTATTTTCATTCTACCTTCGTTCTGTCACTAATCATACCACTCTTCATATTTACTCCGCTAAGATTTAATACTTGTACTTCGCTCTGTCATGTCTACTAACAAAACTCACTCGTCATTTTACCTCCATTTCACGTTACGCTAACCATTAGCTATTTACGTTTCCCGTTCAATCTCACAATCTTTTGTTTTAACAGGTACCTCAAGCGTCACTCTCTCTATGGCACGAGAATCAGAGATTCAGTTTCGACTAGCCCGTAAAATCCTCATCAAGACAATTCCTTTCCGGCTATGAGTCTCTGATCCCTTCTCTGACACACATCCTGCGTAGCCGCCGCCCCGCTAGCCTTATCACCATCATGAGTGCCTAAACCTCCTCTCCGCTGATTCTACTGTTCTCTTCATCTCTATCTACACAGTACCTAATTGTTTCAATCGGCACCCTCCCACCGCGCTCTCCTGCATTCCGCTCACCCACCTCACTACCGCGTATTCCTTATCCCGGCCAGCCGCTGTCTGACCGCCGACCCACACCAACACTGGGTACCCCTGCATTCGTCCCACTTCCTTCCTCCCCACATCTCCCTCCACACTTTCCTTCCAACTCCTCCCCTTCACCTTTCATACTGACTGACCACTCAACATCAACTAATTACAAAACTATTCAATTCGACGCATCACTTCCTCGATACAGTCTATTACTACTCTCTTTGGACACTCGTCTCTAGTTTCACTCTCAAACTTTCGAACACCTTCGCTCACACGCTCCTTCCCTTTAATTCTGTTTTTTTGAAAAACAAATTAGATTAAATCGTGCAACGCACGGGGCAAATCTATATACTAAAATAAAGGACTTTATTTTAATGGAAATAATGGACCTTAAAAAAGGAAGGATTTGGTTGTCTTTTTGGATACAATCGACAAAGACCGATTTACCATACGAACATCATAGATAAAGTAAAGAGTTTCCAAATTAACTCCTTTTTTTTAAACTTTTTTACCAACTTAGTCTACTGAACTTTATCTTATAATTTAGAAATTTACTGAATTCCTCATGTGAGTAGTTAATCAAAGTTATATAATTTGTTTTGTTAACAAAAACCTACTCTAAGTATTACAATTAATCATCATGGCATCATCAAAAAATGATCTCAATTTAATAGACCAAACAAACATCAGCTTTAAGAGATCAAATAACATCTTATATACTAATAATGCATAATAATCTTTAATAATAACTATGCAGAAAACATGTATAAAAAATGTAAGAGGAAAACAAAGAAAGGTTCAAACGCATATGCAGAAAACAGAGCAAACTTAAACAAAAGGGAGTTGTCTCCACAATATGAATCCATAATAAACTAACAAGAGAAAATACTTTAAAAATTGTTCAAGGTAGCAGAATAGAGTAATAGTTAGTAGATACTTAACAAAAGGAGATCATTCACAAATACTGAACGCAAATAAAACATAAGGAGTCATTCAGCAAATAAAGCATAATCTTGAAACATATATAGACAAATACTGAAATAAAACTTCATCCAATCAAAGACTTTGCTGTAAGAGCCCTCGACACCCGAACTGAACATAGCAAGACTGGCATGAGATGTTTTCCCCGCATCGCCTCTTTCGACCTATTGTCCAGTCCCTGGTTCAGCCCCATCTGCCCACAGTGTTCTCTGTAGAGTACACGGCTGCAACTGACCCTATGCAACAAAGGGATGTGCAAACCATGCAACGAGGCACTTTTGAGCGCTTGACAAAGCGAGCAGCAAAGGTGCAGAAAGCGCGCAAATCAAAGAAACACTGAATTTCCCATCCGTATAGGCTAGAAAAACTTGATGAAGCCGGCGTACTATTCATCCCAAGGTCAGCAAGAAGGGGACACAACAATATCCATTGTGTTACCTTTGATGAACCGTTTAGGGTTTTCCTAACAAGCCTTGTTTCTGGCATATCTTCGTTTGCCTGGTGCACAATGATTGTAGGGTTCTGCACTTTCAGGGTTTGGAGTGGAGTTTGGAGAATTGTTTTGGTTTTGGAGAATAGTGATGTATTTGGAGGAGGAAGCCATGTAAAATCTGAGAGGAGTTTTGAACGTTGCTTTGGTGTTGTAAATTCTGAGAGGAGCTTGAAACGTTGCTTTGGTGTTGTAAAATCAAAAAATGAAAGGAAGTGTTGTGAGTTGTGACGGTTTGATGGTTTTTTTCTTCTCGAGGTTAATGATAATAATGATGATGTGTATTGTGAAACAAGTCAGAAAATTGTAAAGTTCCTATTGGCCTGATTTTTCACATGTAAATTAAAATAAAACTGACCTTTAATAGACCTTAAGGGATATCTATCAATTATTTTAAGAAATGCTTCCGTTGAATTTAGTTTCGTACTTTAACATAACAGTTTTGGTGATTAAAGTTGTATACTATCTAATTATATAACACTTTTTGTTAGGTGTGTCCGGTTTTTAATTGATATATTCGTAATCAGATCAATATATGAAAGGTGATATTCGAAGTTGAATAATTATAGTTCAATATAAGTATAATTACACATACAAGATTATGATCACGCTCAATACAAATCGTGATACGTATTAGATCAATTTGTATATCGTTTTGATCAACTATTATACATAAAACCTATATACTCCGATAATATATATATTACGAAGTAGATCAATATATCATATGATGCTCAAGTTTGAATAAACAATAGTTCGCGACATAAGTATAACGTAACAAGTTATATCGATTCAACAACATCAGTACAAATTGCCATTAGTCTAATCTAGACTAATGAAACTAAATAACATTGTACACGTAACGATTCTAATTTTGTAAGAAACTAAGTAAGATTGTTTATCGGATTATATTGTATTAAATCGAACCAATTAATAGTTTAAAAACAATATACTATGGAACTATGATTATAATAAATCGTCAGACATTGTTTAGCCACAAACTGACAAATGTAACCTACACCTGAGACATGTTTTATATGATCTCTCAAGACACATAAATTGCGAAAAACAATATGCACTTATTAGTGATTGGTACACATAATTGTAAATTCTTAACCCACTGTTCAAATCCTATTCTTATAGGAAAGTCCCACATATAAGAATCCTTTACGCTTTGGTTTCTATTTTATGGCCCTAGTCCTTTGCTATTTACTTATTTTTGTTAAAAACTTACACTAACATTTGATCACAAATTAATAAGAATCCCATATCGACTAGAAGTAAAGGAGAAAGGTCAGTTAGTTTTTAGCTTTCTGTTGGAAAAATAACTTCAGGTGTTCATTAATAACCATTTTCCTAAACATTAATACCATTAAAAATTCGTTTAGTTTCCATTAAAAATTCGTTTAGTTCATTTAAAATTCTCACTCACCAAGTCGAGTTATACAAAAGTCATAAACTCATAATCAAGTGAAAAATCACAATAACAAATTAACGTTTAGTATATGATATTTTGGGTGTATATATTTTAAATAATTTATGGGGTGGCGCTATGATCTGAAAAAAATTGTTGTGGGAAACTTTGGTCTGAGAAAAACTCACTGGAAATTACGATTTAAGCTAATAAAGACCGCACCACCGCAACTTATATCCCTCCTCTAAGATTAATTGCAACAAATTTATTTCATTACCAAGGACAACGATTTAAAGGTGTGTAAACGGACAAATTATATGAAATAATTATTAGGATTATATCGTATTAGCTCTTAATTATACAATTTTACCCAATTTCTTTAATTACGGAGTATACTTCTTGTCTATATATTCAATTTATTGTTATGTCATAACAATAATGTCAATTTACTCCGTAAGATTTAATACTTGATGTCTATAAAATACTTGTCATATTTATCCATTTTACGGTTATGCCTAACATTAGCCCTACTTTAACGTTTTCCCGTTCCAATCTACAATCATTGTTTTTAAAGTAATAAGGTAATCTTTATTGTTTCGGGCAGAGGCTTCAATTCGATAGCGGTAACAATCTCACAAGAAAATTTATGGCTAATGAAAGTATCTGATCTTCTACTGAAGTATCTATCTTCTAACTGATAGTATCTGATCTTTCTACTGCAAGCTGTTGCGAGGCGCGAAGCCTTATCAATGCCCTAAACTCCTCTCCGTGTTCTATAATACGTTCCTTCTCATTTATTACAAAGAATCTAAACTTGTTTCACAATGGCCATACAACATCAGTATACATAATTTATGGGTTTATACAAATCATAAAATACAAAGTATATCCCCTCATTAGGGGTGCCGTCACACAACTACCTTTTATTTTAATTTGACCTCGACTGAAAGCTAGATAGGTAATCATTTCACGTTTTAGCTTCTGTGGAAAGATAAACTTCAGGTTTTCCTTAACACCATTAAAATTAATACCATAAAAAATTCGTATAGTTCATTAAAAATTCTTAACTCACAAGGTCGGTTATACAAGTCATAAGCTCATAATTAATGAAAATCCTAACAAATTAACGTTTTAGTAATGGTTGTTTGGGTGTATGATATTTAAATACATATTGGGGTCGCTATGCTCTAAAATGGTTGTACGGAAACTTGGTCTCAGATAACTCAACCTGGAAATTAGGATTTAAGCTAAAGACCCGCATCCAAACCGCCTTTGCTCTGTAAATAAGTATGTATGGACATAACAACATCACTTATACTCCCTCCGTCTCAGATTAATTGCAACAAATTTTTTTCAACGCTTATCCAACGAGACGATTTTAAAGGTGTAAACGACAATGATATGAAAATATTTTAGATTAGTATCGTACAATCCCATTCTTTACTGTCTCAAATTTCTTCATTAATTTTGTCTGTTTACCTCTTAAAATAGCATTATTGATAAGGTGAAAAACAATTATGACGTTAAACTGATACGGAGGGAGTATAGGATAAGATATATTAGACAAGTATTTATATGAATTAAAGGAAATAGTATCGACAACTCCTCCCTCTACAACACAGATAGCCTGCATTACTACGTATGTAGAATTGTTTGATGGATTTATGACTAAATTAATGGCTACAACTACAAAACACACTTACCTAAAGAAAAAAAAAAAAAAAAATTAATGTAACACACTTACATTACTGTCATTAATACCCTACCTCCCGTCAGTTGTCCGCCAGCAATGTGTTAGTCGGTCTCGACTCGAGAGCTCAAGACGTACTCGAGAAGCGGTGATTTTTTTCCACCAGTACATTAATGCTAGTTCATTTTATTTACTGTCATTTAAATAATTAAAATTTTATTAAAATTTTGCCCCTTAAAGTATTTCGTCCCTCACATAATTCTTACAAAAACGGCCTTTCTGAACTCATATTCTAGATTAGGGGTCATTAAAAGTAAAAAAACTAGGGGTTTATGTATCCTTATCAATAACTTCGGGACAAAGAAACAAAAGAATGGGATAAATATGATGTTTATCAGATTGGAAGAGTGACTTACATGAGTATTTGTGAAGGTAAAAGTGGACGTTGTGAAGTTAAATACTCTGAAAATGTCAGTCACCTTCATTTATAAATACCCAAATTAAATTGTTTCAATGACCACTACAACATCACTAATACATAATTACATACCAATTTAAATGGTTTTTTTTGAACAAATCATAAATTAAAAAGTTGCTGCTCCCCAATTGGGTGCCGCTAACCCTTTTTTTTTAATAATTTGACCTCAACGAAAGCCAAGCTAGCGTATCATTTCATGTTTTAGCTTCTCTTGGAAAAGAATCATCACTTTCCGGTGTTTCCATTGATACCATTAAAATTAGGGTTTGATATATACAGCTCTTTAGGGCTGCATATAAACCCAAAAGGAAGGTTTTTAAAAAAGAAACATTAATGACAGCAAAATTTGTGCAATTTTAAACAAAAATCTTAAATACTTTACCATTTTAAAGAAATTTAATGGCTTATATGAAGCCCTAAGGCTTCATATATCCATTTCTTTTAATTACCATCAAAATTCGTTTAGTTCCATGGCAAATTCAATAATAAATTTAAAACTGATAAGGAAGTATGTGCAAAAGGTTGTTTAATTTTATGAATAAGATAAGTTCAAATTAAGAACGAATAAGTTCACATAAGTTCAATCATTATTTTTTTTTCTCACAAAATGAGTTGAGATAAGTTCAGATATAATAAAAATAAGTTTAGATAAGTTCAATAAGTCAGAGATAAGTTTAAATCAAATAAGTTGAAAAGAAACACCTAACTAAAGCCCCGCAACAAAATGCTAGGTTTGTAAATATACTTCGTATGAAAATTAGGTTTTAATTGTGATTAATTTTTTAAGGATTAGAATATATTAGCCCTTAGGGCTGCCATATAACAAAGCCTTAAAAAGGAAGGTTTTTATAAAAAGTAAAAGGTTTTTTTAAAAGCTAAAAACAGTACATACAAGTCTAAGGGCAAAAGGTACTTGGTATTAATTTGCAAAAATGATACGGAGTGTTGCAAAAATGGTTTATTGAAAGTTGAGTTATACAAAAGTCTAATTAACATCAAAATCCTACATAAATAAATTTAAGTATATGGTGTTTCGGTGTTCTTTAAAATAACTTATTGGGGTGTGGTATGGTTTTGGAAAATTGTTGCGGGAAACTTGATCTAAGACAAACTCAACAAGAAATTTGGCGATTTACGGTAAAGAGCACATACTTCGATCTGTAAATCAGTACTCGTATCAGTCGTATGATATAACAACATATTATTATAAGATAACATAACTAGTAGTATTATAATTAGACAAGTAATATATGACATTAAAGGTACAGTTCTACAAAAACTAGTTCCATTTCAAACAATAAATCCATCATTACTGCAATTCATCTGTTTGAAAATGGGCTAGGCTACCTATTAACACCGTACCCTAAAAATTATTAGAAGAAACATCATTACTGTCTTAGTGCCCACTCTCGCGTCAATTGTCTGTTCAATATATGTCAGCCGAGACTGCAAACAGATCATGACTTACTTAAATTAAATTAAAGTTTAATAAAATTTAAGCTCTGTATTTATTCGTATTTAAGTTGCTGAGCAAGCAAAAATGGGGTTTTTGATTTGTCGACTGTTATAAAAAATACGTACAAGTAAAAAAGAAAATTCAACTTCCCAACTAACTATGTTAAATTTTCCATGAATTACCTCACTTTGCTTAACATTCACCATTTCAGGGGATTTTAATTTTCACTAATTGGGTACACATTAGCATCAGCTCCGTTCGATTTAAAATCTTTTACGTTTGTCAGTTGCACGTCCAATGTAAAACGACATACATTTTGTAGTGTTTTCATTTTGGGTGTGTAGATCTGTTTTTTGATTTGTATTGTTCTGTTCGGCGACTGATTTTTTATTGAGTGCCGGATACCTTTATAATGAAAATTACTCTTGTTCAAAAGTATGGCTTAAAAAATTGCGGCGTTTATCTACTTTTTAATATTAAGTTATGTTATTAATTTCTAACTAGTATTTCACGGCCCGGGTTGTCGGCTATAAATATTAATTTAGGTTTTTTATGTTTTTTGTGTACAATTTTGAGCATTAATTATGGGTGACAAGTTTTTAAGAAAAATATTATTCAATGTCACTATAATAAAGACATTTTAGTGGAGAATTTCTGAACAACGTTCTGAGATTGATTAAGAAACAATCCCATGGCATTGTTGCGTGAGATTATGTAATTATGCACTTTAAGGTTAATTTAATTAGGAAAACTATTTGACCCTAAAGGTTGCACATAATTAACGGAACCACATTTAACAATGCCACCGGATTGAATTTCTTAAACAATCTCCAGAGTGTTTAGAATTCCCCCATTTTAGCGACCAACATAATTCATGTACAATATTAACTTATACACATACGTGAATTTATTTTTGGGGGTCATATTTTACAGCGATCTTGGTTCTTGTCAAGCTCAGAGTTTGTTACCGCGCAAATCGTGCAATGATCAATTGGATATATAATATTACATCCGTGTAATCAACACAAGAAAGTTATGATGATGCAGTAGAAGAATGGAGTGATGTAAAGATTAAGCAGAGTTGAATATTAATGCAAAACATTGTATTTTTGGTGTATAAGCCTGATATTTAGTATTTAGACATGGATTTATACAATTGATATGTTCAACTTTAATGTTGACCTTAGTACTAGAACAATATTATTAGTATTTTGGATGAACATTTTATGTCTCTTTTTTTCGAAGTTAATATTGTTTTTCAAGTTAATTCATCCATTTTTGGTGAACTTATATTTGAGAACCATATGCCTAGATACCAAAAAAACGTTGAACATTGATTATAAAATTGAATATTAAACAGAAGTTTTACTTTGTATGAATAAAATGAACATCAATTTCATTTATTTTTATATCAGCGATTTACTATGAAATTCCTCATATTCCAACTGCGATCTGCCGAGCCATAACATTTACCTCTGTAACACTAAAAAATCTTTTGCATAATCATTACAATTAAAAGCCTCTCAATCACTATTAACAGTAGATTCAGCAACACACTTTGCTCTGCCTCGCAAAATGCGATAACACAACTAGGCGCAAATAACAGTAGCTAATTAATGTCAAATACTTAAGACAATGTTCAAGTGTTAAATTGAATTGAAATTTGTAATCAGAAAGAAGCTAATATGCTTAAAAAACTTGAAGATGTGAACTGAAATTTGAATATTTAACAATGAACTTTTACAAATGAACAATGTATACAGTTGAATATTTCACCGAAATATTGAAGATTGTTATTTATAAATTGAATATCATTCCATTCTAGTAAATAAAATTAAAATTGAAATATTGAATACAAGACGTTGAATAATTCTTACTGTAAAGTTGAAATTAGCTACTGGAAATTAAAATTAAAAGGAATTGCGGACACTCATCAAAACTCTAAAAAATTTTAAATAACAAATCTACAAATATAATTTCATCATATCACAAATCTTCAGTTCAAATTAAAATACAAATGTGCAATAACAATATCAAAAACATAATAATAAGTTGAACATTGAAAATCACTCCTGTTTTTCAGGCATTATTCATCTCTATTGCATGATCCTTCACACATCACGATCACTACAAGAATTTCGTGTAAGGCCGACCGAACCTATCGACCCGAAAAAAATCGGTCGGTATACGACGGACCGACCACCCGACCGTTGCGGTCGGATGAAATTTACGACCCGAAAAATCGTCGGATATTACCGACCGATTTGAAATCGGTCGGTAAAACCGACCGATTTTTCGGTCGGTAAATCATTGGTTTTAATTCCCTCCCCAACACTTAAAAAAAAAAAAAAAAACAAATCCAAAAGGTACCGACCGAAAAATCGGTCGGTGTACCGACGATTTATAATATCGGTCGGTACTTTATTTTAAAATAAATTATTTTTTTCCTTTTCTTGTTGTGTTTCTTCGCCCTTCATGCCTCTCTAGTCTCTTTCTCTTATCCTCTCACCATAGCCTATATCTCACTCTCTCTTCTCCCCCTCATCCTCTCACCCTCTCTCAGATCTCTCTCTTCCCCCTCATCCTCTCACCCCTCAGATCTCACTCTTCGTCCTCATTCCCGTCCCCATGTTCTCTCTCATCCCCCTTCGTCTCATTCTCTTTTCTCTTACCCCTTACCTCCATCCCCCGTTCCCATCACCTCTTCCATCTCATCCTCTCCTCTCCTCAGCCGTTCTTCTTCCTCCCCTTATGCAGCCGTCGTCGTCCCTCTCCTAACGTCTCCGCCGCCGTCGAGATGCAAGCCCCTCAGGCAATTTTTTTTTTAAATTCTTTGTTTTCCTTTTAATTATTTGTTCCTGATTTAATTTTTTGGTTTCTTTACTTTTTGCTCTAGATCTATAATATTTCAATATAATTGAGTTTTTTGATTTCGTTTTGATTTCGGTTTAAGATCTCGAAATTTCTAGGTCATTTTTTTGATTTTCGTTTTCTGATTTATTGTTTAATTTTTGTTATTTTTTCATGTTTTGTATCTTTAATAATTACATTTTCTTCAATTAGTCTGTATTTAATAATGGTGCTATCATGTTAAGTCTGTATTTCTAGGTCAATTGTTTTTATTTCGTTTCTGATATTCGTGAGTGTTCTTGTGAAAATGACATATGGCAATTTATTATTAACCTTGGATACTGGTTTGTTTCTTTAATTTCCCCTTATAGATGATTTATAGGAAATGTGTTTACTCTATTTTGGTTGTTACGTCTTGGGAAATTAACACCAACGAGAACAATTGTTAAACGAAAATGACTAGCAAGCCATATCTACTAACAAAATGAATGCCACTGGCCAATCTTAAAGTTGGGGTTGAAATGCATGAAATTGTGATTTTACTTTTATTATTCTAGTAGAATGCAAATCATTACATGTTAATAGCAAGCTGTTATAATATGTATTGCACTAATTGATATTGCTTGAATAAGAAACAAATTGTGTTGTCCGTGTTAGTATCCTATATAACTAGAAAACTACTTGTGTTAATTCCAAAGCAGGCAGTGCTTTTTTTTGACACTTTTTATTCCTCCAGATGCTAAATTAGATGAGCAGCATTTCTAGGCGAGGCTTTCTTTGTGCTGTCAGAGGTAATCCTATATTGTGGCATATTCTCGCGTCTTTTTACTACAGGTTTAGTTCTATTTGCTTTTTGAATAATCTTAATCCTACTTTTAAGAGTAAATTTTTTAGTCTAATAATTTTCTTAAAAAGTTTTTTTGGTTGAAGTTATTGTGCTATGAAATGCAGATAGTTATTAATAGATCAAACAAACTGTTTACTCAGACCTGCAACAACATGAAGATGGTTTGAAGAGCCCATCCAAAGTTCTTGGGAAGCTTACATGTCATAGCGAAGAGTCTGTTAGCTTCCAAGACCACAACTGAAATGACCTAAGGTGTTCAGACATTTGGAAAATAAGGATCTCTGTTCTCAAAAATGGGTATGCATTAAATAATTTCCATCTTGTCTTAGTATTATTTTATAACATAACTTTTTTTGAGCTGCATTTCCTATCATAATCTGCCAGGATCCTCTTTGGTGACTATCTAAAATTGCGAGAGTGGTGTTTGTGTTCCAATTTTTGAAACGGAAGTCCATAAAGGAGAAACTGGCACCCAACCATGGAAGCCTGTGTTTCTGTAATATTCAACAAGTTGGAAGTAGGTATGAAAAGCACTGCTTTAGCTTAATTTTAATGACTAAATTTGTTCTCTATCAAGGTTCTTTGATAGAGATGTAAACTAGATTCTGGCTTCTCTTTGCTGAGATAAAGTTTGGAAAAAAGACGTATCAATTGTAATGGTGCTAGCTCATTGGAAGCTTCCTTACCATATATCTATGATTATAAGCACGTTCTTTTCAGCCCCATTGATTCTTGTCTTAACTCATGCAGGACAGTCCTTAACAAATCGACGTGCTATAACTTCATAACAATCGGGAAGCAGATTTGAATAGGGTAAAGAATACATCTGTTCTATCAATGTTAGTCGTATTTAATAATGCATTAATTTATTGTTACTGAATTTTGTTTTCTAATTAAATCAGAAAAATGATAAGTCACTAGTTGATCTGGAAAAGATCGCATTTTAGTCAGAGTGGTGCAAACCTGTATCTACCTGCTGCAGCTGGACATGATCCTCACAACAAGGTTTCTAATTTAGACTTTATTGATGTAGACTTTTTTATTTAAAAGCTCTCTCTTGTTGATGAGTTTCAGCAGTATTGCCCACAGTCTTGAAAGTCAACTTTTTGTGACGTCGAACTCTCAAGAGCGTTCAATAACTTTCCTGGAGTTATATGGCTGTGGATGAAATTCAATTTCATGGTGCCGTTGATTACAGGTGAGTGTCATATATGCACTTAGGATTATTCGGAGTGTTCTTGTGAATAATAAATTATGGCAATTTAATTATTAACCTTGGATATGGTTTGTTTTCTCTTTAAATTTCCCCTATAGATGATTTAGGAATGTGTACTCTATTCTTGTTGTTTAACTGTCTTGGGAATTACACAACTGAGAACCAATTGTTAAACGAAAATGCTAGCAGCACTAACTAACAAAATGATGCCACTGCATATCTTAAAGTTGGGGTTGAAATGCATGAATTGTGATTTTACTTTTTTATCATAGAACTGCAAATCATGTTACAATGTTAATAGCAAGCTGTTATAAATATTGCACTAATTGATATTGCTTGAATAAACAAATTGTGTTGTCCGTGTTAGTTATCTCTAATACATAGAAACTACTTTGTTGTAATTCCAAAGCAGGCAGTGCTTTTTTGAACACTTTTTAATTCTCCAGATGCTAAAAATTAAGATGAGCAGGCAATTTCTAGGCGAGGCTTACTTGTGCAATTGTTCCAGAGGTAATACCTAATATCTATTCTTTATCAGCTTCAATGGGAATCTCGTCTCCCCTGTATCCTTGCATTACATGATACCGTCAGGTCCCCACATGCATATCCAGAAAGTAAAGAGTATAACAATATTTGTAGAGTACTCAAGATCTACTTAAAGATTGATAGATAACGAGTGGAAGTTATTATCCTTAGGCAATTCTTGGAGATTGGGGGAGTGCTGCAAGTTTTATGATTCAGACAAACCGCTTTCCAGCCTGGGTTTTGGACACGTCCAATAGTGGTCGGTCTCCATTGGTTTCAACTTAAATGGAAAGCAATAACTAACTAGCGAGGTGGGCGACGATTTTTCTGACAGTTTTACCAGAATGCCTTGCTCGCTTGCTTCTGTTTACAACTTAAATGCTCTAACTGTCCAGGTTGAAGGGAATTCAAGGCATCATGACAGCATATAACGAGTGGGCTTATACAATGTTTTCACTTGCTGACCAACTCTGTTGGCCGGTTGTTACCGTGCAGCTGATATTCGCGGCGCAAGTCTCTTGCAAAAGAAAAGCAAACCATACTATGTCTTGTTAATAATCACGGTACGTATGATAAAAATGAAACATTTTCTAAATAGACTCTTAAAGTATCTATTTGGTTCAGACGTGAGTTCAGCCCTCTTGATTTTGTGTTGCAAATCTGTTAATGGAAAGTTTGCTTAATGGGGAGAATGTTGTTGCCCATGAATGATATTGCCAGTCACTGGAACATCCATACTTTCATTTATTATCCCTTCTATCAGACTATTATCCTTTACGGACCTGTTTGTACTTCCTTGCTATCTCATTTCAAACCTACAAAGTAATTGGTGATACAACAATTTGTGCTTCATTCATATTCCTATGCATTGTGTTCATTGCTTCAGTGTTTTTAGAAAATCTTGCCATCTTCCTGATATGGTTGATATATGTTTTCTGCACAACAGATGAGATCAGTCTGTCGTGAAGTTGCTAGAATTTCCGACAGCAATAATTAGTGGAAGAAGCCGAGACAAGGTTGGCCACAATTTAGCTCAAACGATTTCCCCTGTAAAGAAGCCAATTTCCTGTACAGTACATTGTGGACTAATGTTTGCCGATATGGCTGTCTCGGTTATGATTGTACAGTTAAACGGGTTATTATGTCCGAAGCCAGGTCGGATATCATCGGCCCGCCTAGGAGGCATAAGTTTGGTGATCCCAAGTACAGACTAACTGTTGACAAAAAGGTGTGTTTTACTTCTAATCTTAAATTTTATATACTCATCTAACATACATTGACTAATACACTTGCTAGAAACTGACGTTTCATCCGAAATATTATTGCAGGGGTAATGAGGTCTTATCTATCAACCTCTCAAGAGGTTCTTGCAGTGAAATTTTAGAGTAATGGTAATGATTAATAGGGCAGTTTCATGAACTGTTTTTTTAACATGACATTTTGCCTTAGCAAGATAATTCTTATTTCGTTGCATAACAGATGTATAACGAACTAGAGGAGAACAAAGGCGTAGGCAGGGGTCACAGTCGAAGACAATAGTTTGTGTCTCCGTTCATTTCGTAGAGCTAGGAAGAGGTATTAATTATGCATGGAAATAAAGACCTAGGATTAACATAATTTGCCCTGTAAAGTTTCTGAAGATATTCTTTCGGAAAATGCAGGATTACCCTCGGGTAGAAATAAAGTGATGTCGATACTGAGGAAAAATACAGTGGTTTTACGTCTTGAATAGAGGTAGAAGGTAAGACAACAAAGCCTGTTTAGTCGCCATTATGAAGAGAAACCAGAAAACAGATTGGTGCAAAAGGCTAATAGATTGTGCAAAAAGATTGTGCAAGTTAGATTTGGGTGATGTCTGCTCATTCAAGGCTTTCCTCATTCCACTGGAGGGTTTTGGAGAACAGCACTTGCCGGCAAGCCTGCTGGGCTATTTTCTGCGCGGCAAAAGGGTTATAATGTTGCAATGTGAATTATTTGTGATGATTTATGGAAGTTTTACTCCCATATGCTAACAGTATAATTAAGAGTAAAAATGATGAGGATTTTCCTTTGTAATTTGCGTTAAATACTCTCTTATCTGTCTATTCAGCATAAGAAAGAAGACGATAATAGTTCTTGTAATGTTGGTCCCATGTTAATACATATGACAATTTTAAACAGATTATGTCTTCATTCCTGTAGCATAGCATATAATGCCTTGAATAGCTGTGAATAGAAACCAGCTTTGAATAGCTGGTTTATGCCCCTATTTTTTTTATTTCACAATTTTAAAATTCCGACCGACAATGTTCGGTCGGTAATATGCTCCATAAAATTATTTCCAGTGAATACTGACCGATTAGTCGGTCGGTAATTTAATTTGTAAATAAAAACAATAAAACTGAGTGGATTACCGACCCGAATTTTTCGGTTTGGTATATACCGACCGATTTAAAATCAGTCGGTATACTACCGACCGAAACATCGGTCGGTATCCATGCATTGTCCCTCCCATTTTTGGATGGAAAGTTACTTACAGCCGAGTTTCAAAATGCGGTCGGTATACCGACCGAAAAATCTCGGTAAGTACTTTTCCTCCAAAAAGGTCGAATGTAATCCGTCGGTAAATCGGTCGTAATCGTCGGTAAACCCTTACGACCGATAATCGTCGGTAATTTTTGATTACCGACGAATAATGCTTCCGACATGCTTACCGACGATTTTCGGTCGGTAAGCCCTGTTACCGACCGAAAATCGGTCTGTAAGCGTTGGTCGGCCGGAATGCAATTTTCTTGGTTGTGGATCTTCATTCCTTGCATGATATTCAACATCATGTTCTTCATTCCTTGGCATCGATCTTCACTTATTGCTGGATTATGTTCATACATTCATCTCTAGTTGATTCATCTTTTAACCTAAATTTCAGAATTAAGTTGAAATTCAATATATTCAATGCTAGGAATTAGAGAGAGAAAAATTCTTTCTGAAATTTTTGGGAAAAAATGAATCTAGAGAGAGAATAAAGTTTGAGGATTCATTGAAGAGTGGAAATGAGAAAGCATGAAGCCGGTTTTATTTTTTACTCGTATAAATTACATGGTTGTTTCATGAAGGGGGGTTCATGTAATTTTAGGTGGTCCTAGGGTCCAAAGCAATACTATTGATTCAGCTTCCTCTGATTATGGCCGTGGCACAAGTCTCGAACAAACGCCCTCCAACCGTAATGTGCAAGGAAGATCTATTGTGAGTGGTCCGGAGATGCGCGGAATAGTGGTCTCCGCGGATACAGATGTAATCATCTTCCCGAACTAGAACGATGTTCATTTCCGAAAGATAGAAAGTGTTCATTTCGAAATACAAGTGTGTTTATATGTCATTATAGTGAACATTTAAATTTGAAAATTGACATTTTACAAGTTGAGTGAACATTTTTAGTTTCGAAAATGAACATTTGGTCGGACATGATGAAGACCATGGTCCGGGACATACAATAATTTGCGCGTAATGTGGGCCCAAGATATCTGCTTGCCACCAAAAGGTATAAACAATACACTGCCAGCTCTTCAAAATCTAACCTGACAAAGACAACCCAGCCCGAACAAAAAACACACTGAGATGTTTGCGAGTACACAGAGGGTTTCGTAAAGCCCGCTGACATTCAAATCGTTCCAACATCCTAGCTTCTCGCCAAAGTCATCTCACCTTTCAAATACTTCTAATTCATTGTGCAGCTAATTATCCGATGAATATTTTGCCAACAAAGAAGAAATCCTACACTTGTGCATCACCTCCAAAG
This sequence comes from Bassia scoparia, assembly GCA_008642245.1. Taxonomy (NCBI): domain Eukaryota; kingdom Viridiplantae; phylum Streptophyta; class Magnoliopsida; order Caryophyllales; family Amaranthaceae; genus Bassia; species Bassia scoparia. The sequence continues at coordinate 13,116 of SNQN01007647.1, read as the reverse complement.
CCGTGTCTGCAAACAATGAGACCTAGCTATCAATTTAAATGAATGAGATTGACCCAACGACCATCACTAAACCTCTCAAGGCTTCTTCATATACTCTCCAACCGAATGACACACTTCCCGCGATGTAGCAAAATTCAACCAGTAACGAATCCACTCCACCCGGAGACGGACGAAAATGCAGGGCTGGACTCTCCGAACCAGAAGCCTACGATCTTCACCTATACACCGTACACACCACACCACCACTACAACTTCACGCAAGCTTACTTCAAGGTTACCAACTAAACACTGATTCCCACATTTGAACAACTATCCTCCATTTCCTCAAACCCTACACCTAACAATCCCAAATGTGCCACAAACTCATCTACCCCAAACCCACATACCACCTCCCACTTTTCAACTTCTTCCCGCACTCACCAGACCACCCAGCTCTGGGAATGAAAGCCTACTCTCAGGCCAGCCTGTAGGACGATAAGAGACCACCAAAACAAGACACCCCCCCTCTACTCCACTAAGCACCACCAGCCATAACCCTAACATCCACCATCTATTCACACTTCCCTCACAGCTTCATTGGACCTACCATCGACACCAACGGTCAAGCCAACTGCCACCAATCTACTCAAGGTTACCACTAACACAAGACTTTCCCCACAACACTATCCTCCAATTCTTCAAAACCCTAACACCAAACAATCCTTTTGCCACAAACTCATCTACCAACCCACCACCACGCCTCAACTTTTCAACTTCTCCCACCCTCACCAGACCACCACTCCGAAAGTGAAAGCCTACATCCCGGCCAGCCTGCAGGAGATACAGGGACCCACAAGACACCAGCAGCGCCCCCCCCTCTACTCTCACTTAGCAACCACCAGGGGTAATTTCCAGTATATTAGCTGAGATACATAACAAGTACTCAGGGGTAATTCGATTTGGAAATCATTTCCATACTTCGATTTCTGTTTGGTTCTAAAATTCTTTCCAGCAAATGTGCCTTATCTTGTGAAAGTAAGGCCGAAATTTTATTTTGTTATTTGTTTTGGTTTGGTTCATTTCATCTTAAAAATTTGATTTTCTTCATCTCCCGCCCATTAGTTGGGGATATCTGAAAATTCGATTGGAGGCTTATTGTTTTACCAAACTTAATTCTAATTGGGTTGTTGTGTTTGATTGAACTAGCAGTCTCATCCCATGTTAATTCATGTTTATTTTTTTGGAATTTTGATTTCCCAAATCAGGAAGCCAATTGGTATCTGTTTGTAATTTTTAAGCGTTCAATTCTTGAGGCTCTTTTTCAAACCAAAAAGCTTTGTAATTAATCATAAATTTTGTATGAACTGTTGATCTCGATTGAGTATCCTGTTTCTTTTGGGCTGTTTCTGATGCAACACAATAATGGTCCTTTATTGGAATTACTGAATGTTGATATTTTGTGACAGATTTCACGAAGCGTTGTTCTGGGCAAGTTACATATGTGCATGGTTTGAAGGGCTACTTATCGAAGAGCCTACTAAATGCTAATCTCATATAGGACTAATAGAATCTCATTTTTGCTACTCCAATATGGACAGTATTAGTATTATTTGGTGAAATTTGTTATACCCCGAGATGGTATTTATTCGTGGTTTATTGTTAAATATGGTATGCTGGGTGCCTTCGATCCATTTTTGGTAATTTAAGTGATTCCCATTAATTTCCTTGAAGCTTGCCTTACGGAGTGGAGTTCATATCTCATTTGTAAACGGGGGGAGCATTTAGCTATTTAGCCTTGCTGTTAAGAAGTCTATGACTCTGTTGACATATTGAGTTTAATGCCTAACTATTTGGCCAGTTTGATTTAAAATATCAAGTATATGAGTATATCAGCAAATTCTTCCCCAGTTTGAGTTTATTAGCAAACTTCTTACTTTATACAAGTAGCATTTTGTTACTAAAATATGAGCACAGTTAAATGCATGATACCAAAATACACTAATTGAGTTCAAGTTAAACTTCTTACTTCTTACAGCTCATTGCAAGATGACAAAGCTAGTGGAAAGAAGAATAGGAACATGAAAGCTAGTTAAATTGATGAATATGCATACAGGTGATCCTGATTGTCTACTTGTGGTTATCTAATCTCGGTTACGCATATGATCACTGTAATTGATGAATATGCATATAGGTGCTAGACGTGGCTTAAGGCCAGAAACACCCACGGGAAGCGAGGGATGAGGATTGTGGTTCTGATGATGATGGTGGTGTTAATTAGCATTGTTATGGCTATTATTACTGAAGTTTTAGACTAGTAATGGACCTTTCAAATTGCGGCTTGTATTGTGTTTTCTTTGCCACTCTGTCTCTGTATTTATGTACTTGTTGGAGTTTGTTTGCATTTCTAGTGAGTTAATAAAAAATTGTTGCCGGATATTTTATGTTTGGAAAGAGTTAATTTTGTTACTCGAAGATTAATTTTTGGGAATGTATGGGATAAAATATTACTCATTGATTAAAATATTTGAGCTGGAACAAGATCATATTAATTGTAGCAGCTGAATTTCTTTTTAATGGTTATTTGATATGTTTAAATAAATTACCATAGTCCAATGTAAAGTGTGCAATAACCTATTTCAGCATAATCATAGAACTTAAATAATTGCATGCAATCACAGAATGAAGCAGATAAAGCATATGCGTCCGATTCAATTACCCAACCTAAATTGAAGGATATTAAGCTGATTTTAAATTAAAAAAGAAATTACAAAGAGTTATAGCACAAATTTTATTTTCAATAGTAAATAAATGAGTAACACACCTGCCTTGCTCAGAAGGAGTGCTAAGCAAGTTCACATAGGCTGACTTAGGAGACTTAGTTGGGCTGTGAGCCACATTCACAGCCTCATGAAGGGGGATATTGCTAGGAGAAGTGATATGGGTATTTTCCAATTCAACAAAACTCTCATTTGGTGGATTAGCAATATCTTCCTCCATTTGTGAGTCTGGAGAATRACACAATAAAACACAAAACATTAAGAGAATTAAATAACAGGGGAAAATTTATTATTATTCTTCTTAACTATTATGTTGTCTCACTTGTCCGGCTCAAATACACTCATATAAGTACCCATTTCTAAGAGGTTACTTTATTAGAGAGCATAATTATTCATAATGGAGGGTTTCTTACAAAGATCAAAGTAATCCGGGCTTATTGGAGGATCCGATTCTCTAAGATCAAAAAATAGCAGATATGGCTTATTGGAGGATCCGATTCTCTAAGATAATTTTGCTAGCATGAAGGACATATGCTGGTGATTTAGCCTTTTTTGTCTTCTCCTAGGTCTTTTTTGTTGCTAGAGTTGCTTTTTCCCATCTTT
>SNQN01007645.1:7888-23004 GCA_008642245.1 Bassia scoparia | reverse complement strand
AAGGAGAGAGTTGCCCCGGATTTCAGGTACGAGGTCAAGATTACACTTCATGGCTTCCCAATTTCCTTCTTCGGTGTACATCATGACCCGTAGAGTGGGCTCATACATTTCAATTGGCAACACGRCGTCTAAGCCAAAAACAAGGGTGAATGGAGTCTTACCCGTTGAGTTTTTCACCGTTGTCCTTATAAACCATAGCACATTGTATAGTTCATCCACCCATAGACCCTTAGCATGGTCCAACTTCTTTTTCAAACCATTGTTGATGATTTTGTTGAAGGATTTAACTTATCCATTAGCTTGGGGATGTACTACGGAAGCAAAGTGGGCGGTAATACCTTGATCCGACAACCAATTGGTGAGGAAGTTTGACTCGAACTGAGGGCCATTGTCTAAGACGATGGACTGAGGCATGTCATAACGAGTGATAATATTTTTAGTCAAGAATCCTTGGACATCGGGCACTTTGATGTWTCGCATTGGTTCGGCTTCCACCCATTCGATTGAAGGARTCTACTRGCACGAGCAAGAATTTCTTTTRCCCCGGAGYTTGCGAAAATGGTCTAAGGATGTCTACACCCCACTTAGCAAATGGTAAGGGTGATAGCACGAGAGACAATTGATTGGCTGGCCGTTGATGAATGTTGGCATGGATTTGACATTTTTGACACTTCTTGACTAAGTTGGCAGCGTCTTCTCTCAAGGTAGGCCAGTAGTAGCATGTTCGAAAGGTCTTTTCAACTAAAGACCTTGCCCCAATGTGCGATCCACACTGGCCTTGATGAATATTGTCCAACACTTCTGCCCCTTTCTCAGGAGTGATGCATTTGAGTAAGGGGTGAGAGAAAGACTTCTTATAGAGCTAGCCATTCTAATACACAAACCATGTATCCCGCCGCTTCACATACTTAGCTTTTTTGGGATCAAGAGGTAGAATTCCGGTTTGTTTGAACTCAATGATCTCATCCATCCAAGTGTTTCCCCTATTAATGTCGTGGACCTCATCTAGCTCATATATACTTCGTTGATTTTTGACTTCCCAAAAGACTGACCTTGGAGAGTCACCAGTAGTTGAGCTAGCCAACTTAGACAATGTATCGGCTTGATTGTTTTCTGACCTAGGCACTTGCACTAGGTGAAAACGTTCTAGCCCTTTAACCTTCTTCTTGACCATGTCTAAGTACTTGATCATGTTTTCATCTCTAGCTTCATATTATCCATTGACCTGGCTCACAACTAGTTGAGAATCTGACATAGCATCAATCTTTCTTGCCCCAGCCGCTTTGCACATTCTAATCTCTACAACTCGAGATTCATACTCTGCCTCGTTGTCAAATGTTTGGAATTTGAACCGCATAGCATATTCAAAAGTATCCCCTTTTGGAGATTTGAACAATATTCCTGCCCCACAACCATTTTTGGTGGATGATCCATCCACAAATAATGTCCAAACGTCGCTTGACGATTCAGCTGGGAGAGGCCTAGTCATTTCTACAATAAAATCTTCTAGGGCTTGTCCCTTTATGGCCTTTCTTGGTTCGAACTCGAGGTTGAACCCATTCAGTGCTATTGCCCATTTCAACATTCTCCCTCAAGATTTCATCTTTGTCAATGGTTGCTTGATTGGTTGATCGGTGTAGACAACAATCTTATGTGCAGCTAAATAAGGATGGAGCTTCTTGCTAGCCATTATGAGTGCCAAACCAAATTTCTCCGACGTGGGGTAGCGCGTTTCTGCTCCTTGAAGTACATGGCTTACAAAGTAAACCGGCAATTGAGCTCCTTCTCTCTTAGCCACCAACACGGCCGACAAGGAATGTTCTGAAACTAAGAGATACATGTATAAGGTCTCTCCTTCCATGGGGCTTACCAACCTTAGAAGAGAGTGCAAGTGTTCTTTCAACTTGACAAAGGTTGCTTCAGCTTCTTCACTCCATTAAAACTTGGCACTCTTCTTGATAGTCTTGAAGAAGTATTGACATTTATCCCCAGACTTGGAGAGAAATCTTCCCAGTGCTGCTAGACAACCCATCAACCTTTGCACTTCCTTTAGATTTCGAGGTGATTTCATGTCCAGGACGACTTTTACTTTGTCGGAGTTAGCCTCAATACGTCTTTCATTAACTAAGAACCCCAATAATTTGCCAGAAGTAACCCTGAATACACACTTCTTCGGATTAAGCTTCATGCCAAAGTGACGCAAGGTGTCAAAAGTTTCTCGTAGATCCCTGGCATGATTTTCCTTCTTCTTGCTTTTGATGATCATGTCATCAATGTAGGCTTCTAAATTCCTTCCAAGCTACTTAGCGAAGATGGTGTTTACACAACTTTAGAAGGTAGCAGGGGAGTTTCTCAAGCCAAATGGCATTTACCTTGTAACAATACAACCCATTGTCAGTGACAAAGGCTGTCTTGTCCTGGTCTTCCTCATTGAGAGGGATTTTATGAAACCCTGAATAAGCGTCTACGAAGCTCATTGCCTCGTGCCCTGCTGTAGAATCTACTAACTTGTCAATTTTTGAGAGTGGGAAGCTATCTTTTGGATAAGCCTTGTTTAGATCGGTATAGTACACACACATTCTCTATGTCCCATTTGGATTGGGGACTAGCACAACATTTGCTACCCACTCTAGATACTGGCATGGACGAATGAACCTAGCGTCTAGCAATGTTTTCACTTCCTCATCAGCTGCCTTGCTTCGTATTAGCCCCAAGGTTCTCTTCATTTGCTTGACCGTTTTAAAAGTGGGATCAACATCTAAGCTATGCTCGGCGATCTTTGGATCGAGCCCTGGCATCTCTTCTGCCGAGAAGGCAAAGACATCCTTGCATTCCCTGAACAAGTCTTTGACCTCTTGCCCTAGTTTATCACTCAAAGCGTCACCTACATTGACCTTCCTCCCTGGCAAGGTGGGATCTATGGCGAAGTCCTCTTGCTCACCCCCTGGCTCTGGCCGAGAGATGGAAGCAAATAAACCATTTATAGCCATCATTTCTTGGTGGGTGCCGTGAACCATCAACACCTCGCCTGACTTCCTTTTCTTGTTAGCCCCTTGTTTCAAAGTCTCAGGCACATCATTATCCTTTCCCCCAGCAAGCGGCTTGACGGTGGTTAGATAGCACTCTCGAGCGAATTGTTGATCTCCGTAGATTGTTCCAACCTTGCCCTCGTCACTTATAAATTTCATCAACATTAGATGTGTGACCACCACAGACTTGAAGGCATTGAGTGTTGGCCGACCAATGATGACGTTGTAGGCCGTCATATTTTTAACCACCAGGAACTTCACTCTCAAGTGCCTACAAACATTTTCCCTTCCTAGACGCAAGGTAAGGGTGACCAATCCAACTGGATGAATGATGCCACCGCCAAAACCAATAATAGGGTTATGGCTTGGCACCAAATCATCGTCATTGTACTTCAATTTTTGAAGACACTCAAAACTTATGATGTCGGAGGAGCTTCCCGTGTCAATTAGAATGCGGCGGACACGCTTATCCGCCACCTTCATTTCGACCACGAGAGGGTAATAATGAGGGGTGCTTACCTCCCCATGATCCTTCTCGCAGATGAGAACATTCTGGAACTTTTCTTCCTCCTCTTTGTCAAGGATCATTAGACCCTTAGTTGTTAGACCTCCTGAAGTGAACCCTCCGAAGATTGTGTGGACGATCCTAAAATCAGAATGTTCTTCATTTGGGGCACCCTCAGCCAAGGGGGATTTCTTTAGGAACCTCTTTATCAAATGCTTCTTCACCTTGCCCTGGTGTGCTAGACGATCCATAGTTCGTTGCAAGGTGTAGCAATCATTAGTGATATGTCCAGGCTCCTTGTGATACTTGTAGTACTTGGACTTGTCCCTCTTGTCCATTTCAGTTTTGATTAGAGGAGGATCTTTGATGTGAACATCTCTACACACCTCTCTGTAGACCTGGAAGAGGTCCTTAATTGGTGTATTCAACTGTTGGGGTGTAGCTGAACTTTCTCTTTTTCCTAGTTGTTGCTTTCTGTGACGTTTCCTCTTCTTCTATGTTCCAGGTGCCAGACCTCTTTTTGTCATGACCACCACTTCGATGCACCTGGTTGCTTTGATGTTTGGAGGAAGGAGGAGTCACTTTGTCCTTGGCCTTTTTAACTGCACAGACCTCTTCAGCATGGATCCATGCTTTCGCTTCTCTAATCATTTCATTCAAGTCCCCTACCCTTTGTCTTACCATTTGGAACTTGAAAGGACGATAGAAATTGTCTAGGATCACTTGGTCTGGCAAGTCAGGGATCTGGAGAGTCTCATTGTTGAAGCGTTTGACATAGCTTCTCAAGCTCTCATTGGGTCGTTGTTGAATTCTTCCCAAATGTAAGCTACTTTTTTGCTCTTGGTGATGAGCCATGAAATGATGAGTAAAAAGAACAACCAATTCATTAAAGTTATGGATAGAACCTGTTCGAAGACCGCTAAACCACCTTTGGACCAGCCCCTTGAGAGTGACTAGGAAGTATTTGCACCAAGTCGCATCATCGGCCTCGGTGGTCAGCATGAGATGCTTGTACATGGCCAAGTGATCATCTGGGTCAGTAGTTTCATATAAGCATCAATATCAGGAAACTTGATCTTCTGAGATTGAGTTGCCATGAGGATAGAGGGACAAAAGGGATTCTTGTCAGTTAGGGAGAGCGCTTGCATCCCCTTGGTCACCCCTGGGGATGGCTAACCGTAACCCCTATCCAGGCACCGCTTTGGTGACACCCCCACATTGGTGGGAATGGACCTCCAACTCCTGGCGATATGATCTTGGAGCAGCCTAGTCGGATGTGTTGTGGGAAGGACTTTGTGTTCTAAAAAACTGATGAGATGGGTCCATGCACACCAGCATGGAACCAATGAGTGAATGTTCTTCTTATGTCGAGCGGCTTGCTTAAGCCCCTCGGTTCTCTTTTTGTCCAGAATCCACCTGGCGTCCTGGTTCCTTTCCTTCTTGATCTCGATAATCTTTCGAGCATCCATTGAGGAGGCTTCTCGATCCTGCTTCCTCTTCTCAATGAGGGCTCTAACATCCTCTGGCTCTACTCGAGAAGAGACATCATCTTCAACATAGGCTTCATCAAACCTATACGGTCCTCCCTTTTTAGAGGTAGCCTTGGTGGCTGTAGTCGCTGTGTTGGCTAGTTTAGGAGTGCTACGATACCTCCTAGTCTGACTTTTCTCTCGTTCCAAAGGAATGAGCTCCTTGGAAACAAGTTTACCCTTTGGCATTGGAATCTTAATATTGATGGTTCTAAGTTTAGGGACGATGGGAGTGTTGTACTCCAGAGCTTGTGACCTGCTAGGAGCTTCACTACCAGTCACCTTAGACTTACCTGCATGCAAGACTTTCAAGCGTGCATTCTTCGCTTGGAGAGCGTCAAGTCTAACCTTTAGCTCATCTTGTTGGGAGAAATGTTTCCACATTTCGTCCACCCCCTTGCTTATTTCATCTTTAAGTACTTCATGGGAAACATACCTACTATCCAGGTCATGGAGCGAGAAGTTAGTGTTGTCCTCCAACCCAACCTGGAAATTGGAACCTACTGCTAGTTGAGTCTCCCCATTTGGGTTACTCTCCTTCTCGGAAGATGGAGGTGTGTTCGTCCTTTTTCGTGCTTGGTCATCTCCTAAAGCCATTTCTGATTGCCTCCCCATAGATGGCGCCAAATGTTTTAGCAAGTAATTTGGGAATGACGTGTCCTGGCTACAATATTTTCCTAGCTTCTGGGTTAAGAGAGGGGTGGAGGCTTCCCTTCAATGCTACATCGGGAGAGCAGACCTTCTATTGGACTAACGTATGAACCTTGGCTACCTCCGGTCTCCTGGTCAAGTGAAGGAGAGAACTGGTCTTGGTCAATGAGTGAAATCGTCTTGCTCTTGGCACCACGAATGTGGCCTGGCACCTGCAGAAAGGAGAATAATCCTATTTGGATTATCTCCCCTCCGATGCTTAAGTAAGTATGGATTTAAGGGAATTAAAAGTGCTAGGCTAGAGAGAGAAAGTAGTGAGATAAGCTCTCAAGTTGTTGGAAGTTGGATGCAATTAATGCTAGGAGAATGTAGGTGCCATTAATGTGATTTTTCGGGGTATTTATAGGCAATCTCTCATAAACCAAGGCAACCATTGGATGTGTGTCACTTGTCAACCATCCATACTTCCTTGTGTTCCTTACTACCGTTTCAGTGTAGGAACGTCAGTTCTCCGTCCCGTTTTGGTCCAAATTAATTTAATCAGTGGCGCTTGCCACGTAGATCACTTTGATCCAATATTTGAAGGACATGCAGGCAAGGATTTTCCATGCCACATCAGGACTCACCGGCAGCAAAGAAGGGCTGCAGCTCAGCCCCGATAGGTGAGTCCCCGGCGAACCGAAACAAGAAAGGGCCCGAAGGAATGAGGAGAACGAAACATGCAAAAAATCCTAAAGAGGGACTCTCAAACCCGACCTCTCATGAGAGAGAAGGGACTTGACTATTTATATGACAAATTTAAAACCTTCCTTTATTTGAAAATTTTAAAATAGGAATTGAAGTAATTGAAAAAATTTTAAATAGGTTAATTTATATTTATCAGGGGGCAAATAAGTTATTGCCTAGGGGGGACACCATTGCTCCTCTTTTCTTATACTAGTGTGCCCCGGCGCGCTCAAGCGCGCCGTGGTCCACTTTTCGATTGTATAATTTACGAGCAAAAACTTTAAGGGGCATTCATTAGAAGAATTGTATAGGTATACATTACAAAGATTCTTGCAAATGTTTCTCTTGAGGTATAAACATATCATCTCACCCTAGTATCAAAGAGATTACATAGCAGCTCAAGTGCGCCGTGGTCCACTTTTTGATTGTATAATTTACGAGCAAAAACTTTAAGGGGCATTCATTAGAAGAATTGTATAGGTATACATTACAAAGATTCTTGCAAATGTTTCTCTTGAGGTATAAACATATCATCTCACCCTAGTATCAAAGAGATTACATAGCATGTTCAGCTACTGCCCTTGTTCGAGTTGCTTCCCCGCTAATATTGCAGCATGCTGTTCTAGGAACTCTTTGTTTTTTTATTTTGTATTCACTTGCAAAAGTATGTTGTAGAAGTTTCTATCATCTCACCCCATTTGAATCATCATTGGAGGCCTCAAACTCTTCTCCACCGATCTAAAAGGCAAACAAGTTTCATCACTTCATTGTTCAATCATAAAAAACTACTATTATTATGACCCTAATAACTACAATAATCCCCAAAATGTGATTGCTGCTTGGAATTCTCTGCTTTCTATGTATTCAAAGTGCAGGGCGCTTGGTGATACACAACATATGATAAGCAAAAAATTCAGGACTCCTTAAACCATTCAACTAATGTAGTTATGTTACACCAGCAAGAGTTTGTATTCAAGACTCCTTAAACCATTCAAATGACAAATCATATAATACTTGACATAGTATAGTAATATGCTGTATAAATACAACATCAAGCGCAAGATTAAAGAAGATAAAATTCATATCTGACTAACAAATCATTTTAGGTATTATAGACACTCTGGAGAGACAACTTATCACATCTTCCGAGGTTCCCAGAAGATTGAACTTCAAGCTCAGCAAGAAACCCTTCTACATCATCTCAAAAGAGTTGGGCATATTTTCAAGTCTAATAAATAAGAGATGAATAAGATTCCCTTCTTAGACAGCAGCAAAGATTTGGAAGCAGCCCAAGACCCCAGGTACCAGTCAATTGAAAAACATCAAAACTATAATATATGCTCAGCACAAAATATATCGCAAATGAGTATTGAAACTATATAAACAGGTGTGACATGCAAACAAACTTGATGTATACATTCAGAATGCATCATAACACAAGATGTAAGACTTTACTGTATATTATTTTTGTCAGTTATTTTGATGTATATTTGATTCTTATTCAATAAACTTGCCTATTTATTTATTTATTTATTTATTTATTCTTCGTTCACCAACTCAACTAAAACAACTGATTATTGTTTTTAGCTGTTATGACAGGTCAACAAAACCTGCACTTCTCAGTGCCTCCAAATAAATATAAACAGCATAAGACGATAACAATCTAGCTTAACATTAATGACAAACCAGCAACTGAAACTTTTTCTATATCTAGCTATTTACCCAGAAAAGCTATTTAATCAAAGTTCGTAACTAATGATATAGGGAAAATATTGATCATCCATGTAGATATAATGCTGGGAAGAACAAATGACACATACATAGCCTGTTTTTATCATCTTGTCTATTAGTAAATTCTTTCTGCACAAAAAGGTTCTGATCAATCATAGAAGAAAAAATACATAACAAAGCTTGTGAAAAAGCACATACATGTATATCCACAAGTTTTAGACAAAGAAAAGGTTCTGCTCAACTATATAATCCTTCCTCGAGTCATTTCATATATATTACCAAGATATCAGTCACAGCAACAAAATAATTATTCTTCTAAATTCTTCCACATATACAACTCTTCTGTTATTCACTTACCTTTCCTATCCAAATTTTGTTCAACTTTCAAACCAACATTTATTATTTATCATCAATTTACTTTGCCTAATTGCCAGGAAGTATTCGTCATGGACAATAAAAGAAAATGGCATGGTAAACTTTAAAATTGAAATAGCATAAGCACATATAAAACTACTTGTGACATCAAATATAATACCTATAAACAATTGATCACAACATTCACAAGTACCATTTGAAGGAAAAAAAAGTATCAGCATTGTTTATCGACTAAACAATGGCCCGCACGTAAGATAGATTTATTTAGATTTACGTACCTCTGTTTATTTTCTGGACACTTCAACCTCATTCTTCGATCTTCCGTTATAGGATAACCAAATCTAAACCTTTTTACAAGCCTGAAGAAATAACAGCCTGCATTTAGACCAAAAATATGCTTGATAAAGTAAGGGAGCAAATACTTTTATGGATAGAATAAAAAAGAGATGAGGAGGAGAGAATGAAAAATATGCTTGATAAAGTAAGGGAGCAAATATTAAAGTCAAGGTTCGCTGAAGTTACTAACAACAACATTACAACAATCATAATTAACCTCAATCAACACAAAAAATTTTCACACCGCCATTGAAATTCTCCTTGGTGTCTTCTTTGGACCATCCTAATATTCATCATCAAGAATCCTTGCTAATAGCCTAATCCTAATTTGAAACCAGCTAAATCAATCAGACACTGCCATGGAATACGAAAACGATTGTGAAACGAATCAATAACTTATCTAAGCAGGAAGTAATGAATTGGTTACCTGCCATTCTTCGAAACCCTGAACACTCTCTGAATTCAGCTTCTTAATAGCCACAGCTGATTTCACTCCACTCCTATAAGGCACATAAGGCTTGTCATCAATCCAACCTTTGTACACCTTACCAAACCCTCCTCCACCCAAAAGTGTTTCAGCCTTGAAATTCTTTGTGGCATTCTTCAACTCACCAAAACTGAAAACCCTCAAATTGGGTTTGTCCAATAGCTCACCACCAGGAGATGCCTCGCCAATACTGAGCTGCTCACCAAAAGAAAACCCACTATTTCCTGAACTACTACTCTCTGAATACCCTTTACCAGATGTATTTCTGCCAGAAATTCCTGTCAAAATCACAAAATTCAGAACAACCCCACATCAAATTATCACATTTTTAAGTAAAGTAACTAAGAAATTCATCATCAAAAGTTTAAAACACATTTCATAAACCTAAAAAATTGCATGAAACATACAAAAAACTGATCTTTAAGACCAATATTCCAGAAACTAAGAACCCCAAGAAAGGAAACATTGTTGTTTCAGGGACATTTTTCATGTTGGCTGGTAATTGTGCATTGACACTTGTATTTGTGACCAAATTGCTGCCAGAAACAAAGGGAAAGACACTTGAAGAAGTTCAAGTATCGATTAGGGTCTTAAAGTTTTCTTCTTTTTTGACTTATTTATATTGATTCTGTTTTAGTTAATTGTATTGAAAATACACCCCAAATTCATAAAAGGCCAAATTTAGTGGGTTCTTATTAATGGGATTCTTTTTATATTGTGAATTTGATGGGTTGTCTGTTATTAGTGTTCTGGATCCTCATCACTTTTCTTCTTTTGATTTGATTGATCAAATGCTAATGAAACTAAAATGGAATAGCTTATTAGCAACAACAAATTAGATAATCGATAAAAATTATCTCGATTCATCAATTATCAGCATAAAATCAATAATCGATAATTAATCAAAAATTATCCGCATAAAATTAATCGATCAATTATCCGCATAAAATCAATAATCGATCAAAAATTATCTCGATTCATCATAAAATTAAATCAGAGAGATAATCATTAATCATCAACATACCTCAATAATCGATAATCGATCAAAAATTTTCCGCAAAAAATTAATCGATCAATGATGCGCATAAATTCTAATTTTGATTCATCATAAAATTAAATCAGAGGGATAATCATTAATCATCAACATACCTTCCCCAAAATATGTCGATGCCTCACACTATTGCAAGAAGCCAAGCTGCCTCACACCGCCATTGCTAACACCCCTGCTTTCACTCCTGCTTTCACACCCCTTTTCGTGGCCATAGGCCGCATGCAGGCAACGCTACCCACGCACACGCCGCTTATCGACACCAACGAGCAAAACCAGATCCGCAACCCCCTTTTCCGGCCCCATGGGTCGCATTCAGAGAGCACAATCAGTGACCAACCACCGCCCTCAGCACCAACACTCATCACCACCGCCAAAACATCAACGGCCCTTTTGAACGCGAAAAATGGAAGGGGAAAACCACGGTGGAAAACCAGGGAGAAAATTAGGGGTGAAAGATGCCGCTGAAAAGAGGGGGAAAATGTCGAAGAGCATGCTTGTGGAAGGTGATGTCCAGCAAACAAAAGAAGAAACACACGTGGTGTATAATGGCGGGCCACGTGTAGCTGAATGTACTTTTGGGCTGGCAAGGGCAATATCATCCCTGCACTGTTCATTATGAACAGTGCCTTCTAAGGCGCTTTTTACTTTGTTAGGATAATAGATATAATAATTACCATCAACTTATCATTTATCCCTTCTATATTAAAACTCCCTCCCCACACCTCATGTGTCACAATTTCCTTATCTTTCCTAATTTCCCATATTTCTAAATCTCTTGTGTTGCCATGTCATCTCTTTAACTCATTACTAAGAGTAGTTCATTAGAATTCACCCTCTCCTCCTCTTTTTATTAATGACACATACGTTACAATTATAAAAATAAAGTCTGATACATTGATTAACCTCTCCTCTTGGCTGTAACATTTTAGTCTCTTCATTGTCATTTCTTATTAAGTTGAACCTTCAATTCTCCCTTCATCTTCCTCTAATCAATTCCATATTATGAATGCTTAGAACTATGATTCCATTCTAGTTTCTCATATTTAAACGCACAACTCTTTGCTTGGTATGTCATAATAATTGGTAAGCAAATCTCAATTTTTCCTCTTCCCAGATTTGATTTGGTTGCTGTAATATAATAATGGGATTTTTCCTCATATACCCCTGAGATATTGCGTAATAGCTCATATACCCCTGAACTTTTGAAAACGCTTCATATACCCCTGAACTTTAGGGTATATGAGTTAATCACTATTTTTTGAATATTTACAAAACTATTTCATTACTTTCACTTGTAACCTACTTTGTTTATATGAAACTAGTTTTTATGTGCACGCGATGCGTGCTTAGACATGTGAAACTTGTATTTCATTATAAATGATTATAATTGTATGTATCATATTACAATGTTTGTATACCTAATAATTAGCAACAATACAATAATTAGTCTTAAATGTAATTATTTTGTAAGTAAATATGATTTGAAATTCAAAATAATTAGATATATGTTTCAATTCAATTTGGGATAATATTTATTTATTTAATCTTTCATTAATTAAGTCACAAAATTAATGCAATTTTCATTTTTCGTTAAATAATAAGCAAAGGGTAGTTTAGGCATATCAATTCATATATTTTTTAAAAATCATTAAGGGTATAATGGTCTTTTAAGAGGGGGGACACCATCTTCCTCCCCCCTTCCCTTATATAATAGAGATATATCTCCATGAAAAAAAATTTAAATTTTTTTGTTTTTTTCATGGAGGTTTAAGCGTTTGAATCATTTTTTTCGTAGTTGTTTAAATGTATGTAATCTTTTGATTATCTTGCATATTTTTTTTTGGAATGATACGGTTGTTAGTAAGTAACATAGGGTATGAGGAAAAAGGTAAAAAAAAAGTTTTATAGACTTCAAAAATGGTGATTTTCTCAAATACCCCTCCTAACTAAGGGTACATCAGGCTAAATATATCAAAACTCAGGGGTATATGAAGCATTTTCAAAAGTTCAAGGGTATATGAGCTATTACGCAAAACCTCAGGGATATATGAGGAAAAATCCCTATAATAATCTATCAATCATTGTAGTTTGATTTTAATTTATTCATGATTTCAGCAATTTTTTTAGGTCCAATTCAGATGGTGTGAAAGTAGGCAAAGGATATTGCTTAGAGCCTATGACTATCAGTGAATTGCGGTGCATAGGGCAAGAAATGAATGAATTTGTGAAAAACATTCATGAATACATGGTCTCATGATTCTCATCTCTAATATATATGCCGAACAACATGCAATTTCTGATTTACACTTGTATTATATTCTCTTCATGTAATTATTTAGCCTTATCTCTAATCTCTACATGCATACTTCACTCCTTTCACAGTGACAACAATTTAGCGGTGGAGAAAAAGGCAGATAAATAGTGACAAGAAAAGTTTGCAGATAAAGCATCATTGGTGGTTATATAGAAATAATTTGTTTTCTTTCTTATTAGTGACTAGAAAACTTTGTAATTTAGAATGGTATGTAATTTAGCATTATATATAGTTGTAGTTGGAAATTTTTAGAATCTTTCTAATGAGAAAATCTGTTATTAAGTTATATATACCTACTTACTCATTTCTCTTAACATTAGCATATGAAGAAACTACTTCTAGAGAGATTGTTTATTAGCACTGTATTATCAAGATCTTATGTATTGCTAAAATTTAATTGGCGCAATTTATGGTAATTGTGATTTGTTCCTACACCTACCTAATCACTAGGCGCCATGTGGCATCTGGTAGGCCCCACTAGAGTATTTGGGAAGCATGTGGGCCCCACATACCCACGTAATAAGGGCACCCCAGATGGGTAGGTTCGTACAAGTGTCAAAAGGTGAAAACTGACATAATAATGACACATGTTGTACTCTTGTCTCACATTGATTAAATACCATACTTCCTTGTTCCCACATTGAAGGAAGAGCCAAATGCCTCCTCACCTAACCCTATAAAAAGGGAGATGGTGAGCCCATTCCAGGTATCTAATTCTGAACCCACCAAGTACAGTCTAATGCTAATTTCTAGCTTGCATGACCTTCAGTCTTGGAAGTCTCCTTGCTGACTTAACCATCGGAGGGGCTTTCTTGGGTCAACCCCCGGGCCAGTCACCTTTGCTTGTTTTGCAGGTTAGCCAGAGGAAACCAGTGTCCATTCACAGGACGTAGACGGAGAAGACACATACGTGTCAGCTGTCACCYCCAGTTATTTCTTCATCTCGTTACTATGTCRTTTTCTTTGTTAGTTCCTTGAACAGGAACAGATTGGCGCCGTCTATGGGGAAGACAAGCAAGCCTTAGTGAGTACGCGTTACGGTGCCCGTGATGTTTAGCCTGCAATCGATCAGCCAAGCAAGGGAAAAGGGCAGTCCAATCCCCAGGAGGGGGACACTGCCTCTTCAGCACCACGTGATTCGAGGGTTGCGACCGCGGGTGTCAGGACCAAYCGTCCCTTGCCCATTCGCCATCCTCAGCCCAGTGACCCGGTCACCAGGCAGGAGCTCAATGCTCTGCTGGAGAAGGTGAGCCTCCTCACCAAGAAACTAGAGAAGGTCCCACAACASCCTYAGGTAGGGGCCAACCCTCAGGCACGCGCAGTCAGCCAGCGCGTAGTACCGGCCAGCGGCCACCATCTCGGGGTCATCCTTCTTCCCCGATGACATTACGCCCARGCCCTTTCCACTTTACCTCTCCCTCGAGGGGAAACTCCCATCGGAATGCCCCCAGTGAGGCTCTGCCCGCTCCATCCAAGAGGAGGGAAGAGGCCCCTCAGGCTAGTCACTCTAATCGGCCACCTCTGACGGATGCCCGCCTCATCATTGAGAAAAGAAGGCGTGACAGTATGGATGCTCGTACAATCATCAAMAATCGCCGAAGCSAAGGCGAAGCAGCTGCARCACAGCCTCGGGTCTCCCCTAATYGAGGAGACTCGAGCCGACCCTCTGCTCGACTTAACCRGTCCCAACAWGAGGCTACTAGTCGGTCACATCGACAACAGCCAAKCAGGTCTCGCGGTCATATGGATAGCACTCACTCTGAGTCAGTCAGACAGTCCGGAGAGGGCACTCGGGCCCGACAGCCAATGCAAACCCTYGTTCAWAGAACACCATTCAGAAGAGAGATCATGGATACCGAGGATCCAAAGAAAGTGAAGGTGCAAAAAATTGAGACGTTCGATGGAACGACCGACACTGAAGATCACATGGCTGCCTTCAAAACTCAGATGGTCATACAGACTGGATGCGAGGCGTCTTGGTGTCGGTTCTTTCCAACCACACTCAAAGGTATTGCCCTCACTTGGTTTAGTGAATTACCATCTGGTTGTATTACCAATTTCACCGTTTTAGAAGCTTTGTTCAAACAACAATTTATTGCTGGAAAACRCCATAAGAAAACTAGTTTGCATTTGATGAGTTTGAAACAAGGAAAAACTGAAGGACTGTCTAGTTACATTAAGTGATTCAATGCCGAATCTCTCGGCATTTCGAATTTAGAAGACAATGWTGCTTTCTCAKCCCTCATGTCAAGTCTCAGACCTAGCCGGTTTAAACAGGACCTAGTCATCGAAGGCATTACCAAGTATTCGGAGGCTCAAGCACTTGCTCAAAAGTATATTCAGGCCTTAGAAATAAACAACATGCATGACGATCAGCCCTCA
>SNQN01007644.1:13223-25912 GCA_008642245.1 Bassia scoparia | reverse complement strand
TTTTGGATTTTTCTTTATTTTCTGTTTTTTAATGCACTTGGGAATAACTATGCAATAGTGTTGGATTTCACTTACACTTTACAACACTTTGAGATTTTAAACACTTAGCCTATATAAACTCAAAAACCACACTTCACTTGTCTTCTAGGGTCAAAACATGTGAGAATTTTSCTAAGAGGTACRTAATGTGGCTAACAAAGATATGAAAGCTCAAAGGGGTGCCAAAGGTGAATGAAAACCCAAAAATTTGTTCCCAAATACGTATGTGGAAAAAGAAATAAAAAGGCAAAYAAAAAAGGGAAAACAATTTGGACCCAAAACCCGAAATGATTGTCTTATCATCCCTCAAGTAGTTCGGTCTAGATCTCGAAAAGTCACAAACAAATAGTTAAGGAAGGAGTCTAGTGCAAACACTCAAATTTTTGTGGATTTTTGACTTGAATGTGCCTACTTAGCTTTAAGAGAATTCACACAACTCACAAGGTCTCAATTTATAAACAAGAATCACCAAGCTAGGTTTCCTATCATTTACCAAGCTACGCCCGATTTGGCTAGAAATCTCACCACCGTGAAAATATCTCATGGCTTGCTTGTAAAGCGTGCCAATCAAATAGATACCTAGGAAGAGAACTTCATGACTTGTATTTGAAAAAAGTGGTGATTTGGAATATTTTGGACCTTGCAAGCTACTTGGTTGGGAGAAAAATGAGTTTCTTAAAACTCAAATCCCATCCAATATCCATATCCAATACACAAAACATAATTTAGTACTTTGCCTTGAAAACCAAACAGAAAGAAAAGAAAGAAAAACAAAAGGAAAATGAAAAATATTTTTTGGCCGTTTTTGCATTTTCAATTTTTTTGTGATTTTTCCAACTTTGTACCTAAAAACACAAAGGTACACAACACATATATACAAAYAGAACAATAAATAGAAAAATCCTAGGAAAATAAAGGAAAACTTGGAGATACGGTTCACACTAGTACAATGCTTATCATCCCCTTATCAACTCCAAATCAGCTTGACCGAAGTCAAGGACATTACAAGTAAACCTCAAGGGGGAATCCAACAACCGTCGTGCAAACAAATAAAGTAAAATAGTTGTAGGGACAATCCCTACGACGCCGCAAGCACATAATCCCAAATGGTAGTATCTCTAAGTGTAAAAGWAAAAACCTAAAATCTAGCCGCATAAATTACAATAAATAAAGAGATAGAGTTAGAGGAAACTTACAAAGCCGCATCTTAAGCAATATAAGCACAAGAGCCCCAAAACCGGGCTCACATCCAAGCTTAAGGCTCAAAGAAAACCAAACTCCACAAGCAATAATATAAAAAGAGANAAAACCTAAAATCTAGCCGCATAAATTACAATAAATAAAGAGATAGAGTTAGAGGAAACTTACAAAGCCGCATCTTAAGCAATATAAGCACAAGAGCCCCAAAACCGGGCTCACATCCAAGCTTAAGGCTCAAAGAAAACCAAACTCCACAAGCAATAATATAAAAWGAGAAAKAAAGGATATACAAGAGCGCATCACAAGCTCGTAAGTCATCCTCAACAAGGAGGGAAAACTYTCCCCAACTAAATCTTTGCTCGTCCCGAGCAAAGGGGGAGTACACATCAATATCCAAGAGGAGGGGGAGGGAAGGGGAAGAGTAAAGGAGAGATGTTACCGAAAGTGTCGTGGGTGTAGTAACTCGCAAATGACTCAATATCACCTTAAGAAATTAAACTTCTCCAAAAAGTCTCCCTGCTCCAAATGATAGCAAAGCCATAGATGGTGCTTCTTCTAGCTTGACTCACAATCTACATCAATGCAAACAAGTATATCCAAACAACTAGGCAACAAAAAAGTTAAAAGATAAAACCAAGGAAAGAAAAGAAAAAATTAAAAGAGAGAAGAAGTGTAGAGAAAGAGAGGGTTACCTCCCGGAAAGGCTTCTTTAGAGTCATAAGCTTGAATTAGGCTAGTAAATAGCCCCTCAACGATCTCAAGAGCTTTTCATATGCAATGGAATACGACTCAATGTGTAAGACATATGCAAGAGTTAATGGCAATGGAGGCTCGAAGTATAGTGTAACTCTATGCCTAAAAGTGGGTAAGCACCGAATTCGATGAAAGTGAAAAGAAAAATCAAAATTGAGATGAGAGAGGGAAAGAGGAAGAACACTCTCATCTTTATGCAAGGTTGAAACCCTCAAATTAACAAGTGAGACAAGGGTGTAGGAAGGGATGGAAAAATCTATAATTGGTGGTGTAATAAGATAATGAGGAAGAGAAATGTGAAAAGAAAGAGAAAGAGCACACTTTCTTAGAAGTGAGAAATGATAATCAAGTGTGCTCATAGGCTTTAAAACCAAAGCCCCTTCAATCAATGGTTCCTTTTCTAACTCATCAACATTGTTCTCAAAGGATGAGAGAACATCACCAACTATAAAGTCAAACTCAACCTGATCAAATAAATCAAGGCTCTCTGGAGATAGTGCTGGTGTAGGGCAAGAAGGAGATTCAATCTCAAGGGGATAGGGTGATTCAAAGAGGGAGCTTAGAGATTCACAAATGTCGTCAAGTTCAACATCCTCATCCCCAATAAGAGGATTCTCTATCTCTAAGCAAGTCTCATCATCCTCATTACTATCACTATCATCATAAACAATATTCTCTCCCAACACCACACCATCACAATGGTTTTGATGACCATCATTTTCATCCAGAAGCCTTGGYTTCCCCTTGCCATTAAAAAGTTGAAAGTAAAAGTGGGAGCTAAAATCAAGGATAGGTTCAYATTCAAGTTCTTCATTAACTTCTACCACCTTTATAACACTTTCTTCAACCCCCTCTTCCACTGTACTTCCTCCTCTTTTTCAACAATTACCTCTTCCTCCCTCTCTTTGTCATCGCTCACATGTTTCTCAACATCATCATCATCCCCCTTTTGCAACTCATAGTYATCATAATGAGGGGAGAGTGAAGAATAATCATGGTGCATAAAATTTTGGTTTCAATACAAGTTTTGAACCAAATTTTGGTACATACCTCAATTTTGACCATAACCCATGTTTTGATCAAAATTTTAGTACATACCTTCATTTTTACCATAATCCATACTTAGATCAAAATTTGGTACATACCTTCATTTTGACCGTACCATAACCCATATTTTGCATATAAGCACCATTTCCATTGTAAGCATTCCCATGATACATACCTTGCATAATTTACAACTCAAAGTACTTCAAGTGAAGTATGAAAATCTTTTTGGATTTTTTGAATTTTTATGAAAAGCAAGTAAAAACCAAATCAAATCAACAAAGTCTCAAATGTTGCCAAACTTCCTCGGCAACGGCGCCAAATTGACGCACTCCCCTAGGGCCGTTGGAACTAAACTAAGGAGGAGGGACGTGCAAATACAATTTATAAAACCTTAAACCTATCATCAAACTAGTGTACGTGGCAAGTAAGTGGTCATCCAAAAAGGGAGTATATGTACAGTTGAGAACTTAAGAGTGATATTTGGGTGTGAAATACTAAGTTGGCAAGTGAATCTTGAACCTCAGAGAACTACTAATGCAAGTTACACTAAAAGCTTTGAAAATAATAGGAAAACACCTGGATCACTAGTTCCCTAATCTTGCACAACCAATGCCAATCTAATGGATGCACAACCCAAAACAGATGATCATTGCAATCCTAATCTAAAAATTCAATGAATTCATTCCCAAATCTTCAATCATACCAAAACAAGCTTGAATGGAATACATCCTCTTCCTCCCCTCTCTTGTTCATGTCAAATATATGAGATTAGTATTCAAACCCATTACCCAATCCTCTGGTAACTTGGATGAACTAACACTCCTCACTAACTAATCAACCAACCTCATAGCTCCCATCCCTTGGTGAATTCACTAGAAAGCTTAGGCAAACACAACAATGGGACCTCATCATGATTGAGCCATGTAAGCATAATATTGACATTGGTTGCACTAGATAAGGTTCCTAAATACCTAGGCATGTAAACTATACAAAACATTGCAAAGAAGAAAAAAACTACAAGAATTAAAGATGAAATCAAAGAATGCCATGGAATTGAAATTGTAAAACTCAAAATAGAGGTATTAAGGAAAAGAAATTACACTACTCTAAACTATCAAAACATTCACAAAATGTAAAAACAACAAAGGAAACAATCTAGCAATAATAAAGAAACAAAATCAAAACATACAAAGAAACCTAGAATAAACATAACCACGAAATCTGTGAAAATAGAAATGAAAACTAGCATAAAACTGAAATTAAAGGTGAAGAATTTATACTTTACCATCAAGACACACGAATTTGCATAAATGAAATTGTAAACTAACGAAACAAGAAATGAGGAAATACAAGCAAAAAAATTCTTGAGCTAACTTATATAGGAGTATTTATCTCCTCTCAAACTACTTGGGGAAAAAGATGAAGAAAGAAAGAAAATTTCTGAAAAATGAAATGTACTTAAACTAAACTAATTCTAATTACAACATACTAAAATTTCCACTTTCTCTCTCTCACACATCTATATATCCCTCCCTAACAAGTTTTGCTAAATATTACACAATTTGCCATTACTAAAGTACAATAAGTTGAATGCTCGAAATTAACTCCATTTTCAAACGGCCATAACTTTTATGTATAGTTCCGATTGAAGCATGCATATTTCATATAAAAATATCCGATTTCTAGTTTGCAACGCAATTGTTTCGCATTAAAATTCCTTGTAGATCAAAAATTATGAACAAAGTGAAGCTTGTGCGTGTAGGTTCGGAGGCGCGACCATAGCCGGGCCACACACCTTGATGCCTGCACGCTCGAAAATGGTTCTGGAATGAGGGATCTCTGCACGCGCGACCGATGCATGGCCGTCTGGAGAGGCGTGGCACAGACCCTCAATGCGCGTGCCCTCTTTTGTTTCTGACTGCCTTTCTCAACTACCTCAACTTCGAACGGCCATAACTTCGCGCTCGGTGACCGGATTGAAGCTTATAATATACTGTTGGAATTTGCGGAGTCTAATTTCCAATGAAAAACATCTCACCTACAAATTCATAGTGCAGAAAAATATGTTGAAGAATGTTGTTAGGGTACATAAACATTACTTAAAGCTTAACCCTTGCAAATATAACCAAGCAACTTGTCAACAAAGAACACAATCACTAGCACACACATGCCACGGTAACTTTAAACACTCACAACACTTGCAAATAGGAGCAAAGGAAAGGAATGAGGAGATCGAAGCTAAAGCCTACAAAAACCACTAGAGCTCCACAAAACTATACAAATTGGAAATCTAGCTAAAAAGCTAGTAAAATGATATCGAAAACACGCAAGTTGGCCAAAATTAAGAAGAAATAAGTACCTGGCCTAAATGTGATCATTTAGGGCACTTATCACTTTGTTGTTGTCTTTTTGACAATGGACTCACAATGACAKAATAGAGGTTGCTAGATGAGAAGGGGGGGCGTTGTGTACTACTTATTTCTTACCCTTGTCCCCTAATCCATGACCTTTGGTGCACGACCAGACTATGGAGTCCTTCRTCTTACTTTATGCGATTATAGGCAAGRCTCAAACTGGGTTTTATAGCTCCCCTAAAAAGTGCGGTGGCGACTTTTTCTACTCATTTCAAGTATAATACACACAACTCCAAGCATACTCACACTATGMAAAASCAAGAATTCAATTCTAGCAAAACCAAAGTCATCACTGAGAGTCGTACCCCTCGGGGAAAAAGGATCGGACTTAGTTCGACCCAAAGACGCCCTAGTGTTCGTACAGTTTTTGGCGACTTCACTAAAGCTTCTATCTTTAGTGATGTGTGGACAATACTCAAAATGTCATGTGATTTTAGCGACTTAAAGATGAGATGTGTTAGGMATCCTGCATTATGCGATACTTAGTTCGTTGGTACTGAGTATTCGCTTTTAGGCAACATGTCTCATGTAAGTGCGTTTTACACTTGAGGCAAGACCGGGGGGGCTCGCTTAAGATGGCGCTGGTGCACTACCTATGTAACCAACTTTTAAGCTTGATGCCTATCCCCACCATCACGCCGATCGAGTGCACAACGGAGCCGCAATGGTTTAAACCTCCTTTGATAATCAAAACGGGMTGGATGTGTTAAGGACCGTTCTAAGCCTAGTCATTGGACCCTCTTGGAYACCTGGACAGGTCTGTTAAAAAACGTAGCAACAGACTCTMGGTGGTTGGACTGTTTCTTTTTTCATTTTTCTTATAGGGCTCATGCTAGTGTGACAACGTGCAATGTGTTTTTCGCTAACTAAGGACCTTAGCTTTGCATACAATAAACAACAAACGAGTCAAGCAAACGAGTCATGTAACAGTCCTCGTCTAGCAAGTGRTCGTTCCTTAGGCGTTGTAATGTCAAAATGGTTGTAACTAGAATTGTTTAGGCCTTACGTCTTTTGCATTCCATTTTGTAAATGAGCGCCAAAACTCGTGATTCACCTTTATAAAAAACTCGAAAAAAAACTGAATAAAAAATAATGATTAAAAAAATAAGAAAAAATTTTGAAAATAAAATAAAGGTGAAAAACGAATTTTGACGTTCATGCATTTTCATTTTTGAGTCAAGTCAATAGGCAAATGAATGAACACCGCTAGGCCATGCATCGAGACTAGTCAAGGAAGCAAGTCATGCATTGTTTTCTAAAAGATGAGTCTAATACACTCTCATGTAAGATAGAGTCATCTACATAGCAACTTCAAAGGTCGGCAAGGCACGGTCTATTAGTCTATATTCCTTTGCACAAAAGGAAAGTGTAGCAACTCAAGTTCATCACCTCCACAAATGGGTGAAGAAAGCAACATTGCTCGCGTCATCGCTGAAATGCAATCCACCATTGACACCATAGATGCAAATCATGATTCACTCAAGCATACATCACAAATTGTCCCACAGCTCAACCTAGTTAGCATGGTTCTTAACATAATAGTTGACAAACTTGAGCTCCTTAACTTTACGGTGCACTCATTAGAAGCAACAAAGGAAGATCTAGCACAAAAGACCATTAGTGGCCCTTACCAAGACTGAAATTGGGAGAAAGCCAAGACATTGAAGGAGACGCRAGTACACTAATTTGGGGATGAGTAATAAGTAAGCATTTGAGTAACTCTTCGTACAAAGCTTAATCACTCTAGTGGGTCCAACTTTAGACCCACCAATTAGCAAGAGGTGTGCATCATGGGACAGAAGCAAGTCTTATGAGTTCCACCGTGGCCATGACCATTCTACCGAAGAATGCTACCAGCTCAAAGGCATAGTGCAAGACATGATTGATGACGGTTGCCTTCTGATCCTTCCCGAGGGTAAGAAGCTAGGTAWTTGAAGCAAATCCATCACTCATAGCACCCGCAGTGCATAGCAAAGAAATGACATGAGCAAGAGTAAATAAAATTTTTGGCATAGGTGGAGTCAGAGAGTCCCTCCTCCTAGACATTCTATTTTCCATTTCTTTTCCTATTGCGAGTTTATGTTAACTAGGAATAAGTTTTATCTTCTCATTAGACTTYCGAAAAGAAATTCTTTCTTTTTTTATTTTCTTTTTCTTTCATGTGCTTCGACTTCGATGATGAAATGCTAATCAACACATGACCTCATGAAAAAAATTGAAAAAATGAAAAAGCAAATTTTTTTTTAATAAATTGGACATTGCTCGAGAGACCTTCTTTCATAGCTCCACAAAAAACCTTCTCGCTCATGCACCTTGTGTGACAATACAAATTGTCAAAATTCCTTGCAACCCCTTCTGAGCCTTCTTATGCAAACAACACACAAAAGGCCAACTTCTATTCACACCTACATCTTCCTACCCACTAAGGTGCCAAAGCGGTACGAAGCAAAGCAAAACAAATTTGAAACCGAAGACAAGTGGTTTATATATACAAAAAAGAAAAAGAAGAAAAAAAGAGTGTTTAAAGTGGGAAATCTATATGGTGCATTGATTTGCTAAAATCCATACGTGGCAACCTAAGTTTTTAATTCTACATCGTGGCCTTGAGGTTTTCGAATTCCACACCGTGCCTCCAACTTCTAAATTTCATACGTGGTGACATGACCAAACGTTAAACAACTCCTAACCACCTAACCACTTTCCCAAACCACCCAACCATCACCTTTTTCTCTCGTCCCTCACCTCACCTTGCCCCATCACCGCACTCATCTCCACCTACTCCACCAACCACCCTCACCAG
The DNA here is from genome assembly GCA_008642245.1 of Bassia scoparia. Taxonomy (NCBI): domain Eukaryota; kingdom Viridiplantae; phylum Streptophyta; class Magnoliopsida; order Caryophyllales; family Amaranthaceae; genus Bassia; species Bassia scoparia. The sequence goes on along the minus strand of SNQN01007644.1, from coordinate 17,659 downwards.
CTAGCCACCATCCACTCACCACCACCCCGACCTCCCTGTGTCCTCTTGTTCTATTCCTCTATGAGGTGCATACAATACGAAATTAACTAAGTAAATTGGAAAATTAGACAATTCCATCACATATGGATAATCACACACAGATAACATCACATAACATAACAAAATTGATATATACTAAACTTTAATTATTCAAATATAATAAACAAACAAACAAAAAATAAGTAGACTTTACCTATCAAAATCAAGATGATCATCGAAATTTGCAAAATCAAATCTATTGTGAACATTTTATACAGAATACAAGCAATATCTAATCAATGATCATGGAAATTCACTATAAAAATCTGAACACTCAATTATGGAAAACAAAATGCAATAAAGTTAACGAACTTGCAAATTAAAATTAAACAAGACGCATAATTGGGGAAAAAGTGAAGAATCACAAAAATACATAATATGAAACCCCAAGGAAGTGTGAGAAGAAGAAGGAGATATAAAAAAAAAGGATTTACTATAGATTGGTTGGTGTATTGGTCAGTTAATCTAAATCAATCTAAAATTATTTCAATGGAAAAATAAAAGAGAAGAAGATGATAGAGCATACGCGCTCACGACGTAATGTGTCTGTCTGTTGGATTAGTAATTGGAGTGAACACAGGAAGTAGGGGCGCTGGGTGTCTTGGTGAGGGTGGTTGGTTGAGGCGATGGTGGCAATTAGTGTAAGTAATGGGCTGGGTGGGGGTGAGGTGAGGGAGGAGAGAGAAAGGTGGTAGTTGGGTGGTTTGGGGAAGTGGGTTAATTTAGGAGTTTTTAACATTGGGTCATGTCACCACGTAGAAATTTAGAAGTTGGAGGCCACGGTGTAGAATTCGAAAAAATCTCAAGGTCATGGTGTAGAATTAAAAAACTTAGTTGCCATCGTGTGGATTTTAGCAAAATGCGATGCACAAACTTGCCATCGTGTGGATTTAGCAAAACGCATGCCACCATATAAAATCAAAAGAGCTTGTAGTGGCTCGGACCAGAAATATCAACACCATTCAGCAATTATGGCTATCTAAGCTCATGGCATTCAATATGAGATCCAGTATAAGAAGGGAGCAGAGAATAAGGCAGCAGATGCACTCTCAAGGTAAGGGATCAGAAGTGTTACTTATGCGCATCTCAATGATCTCAACTGATCTTGCAACAAATAATTAAGAAAGTTACCATATTAGATATATCTGGTGGAAATATTGAAGAATTGCAAAGATCAAAACGATATACAAGGGTAAAGTCATGGGAGGTTTGCTAAGAAAGAAAGGGAGTTTGGTCTTAGGACGAGATCAGAATCTCAATTTGCATGTTCTGAATGATACACTCATCTCCTAAAGGGGAACATGTTTGGAATAGATGTTTGACACATAAGGAAGATTAAGCAACTCTTCACATGGGAGGGGGTGTTACTTAAGGAGCGGGAGTGATGGGATGCAGATAATGGCAAGGTGTTCCAAGCGTGCCAAAGTATGGATGGGCAGTGAACTGGCTCAGGTGTCTACAATGCTGACGTGTCGTGGGGAGGAATATGTGTGGATGTGTTGATGGATTTTATCAAGAGCTTGGCTAAATCAGTGAGAGGGGAGTGCATATGTGTGGTGTAGACAGGTTAGTAAATATGCTATCTTTGATGCTAAGCATCCTTTACTAAGTGATGTGGCTAAGTCAACTAGACATATCTGAATATTACATGGTGGTCCTAGGAGTATAGTGTGATAGGGATGCAGTGTTCCTAGTAAGTTTGAAAACTTGTTCACTCTTCATGTATAGAATTGCATAATATCTAGTGCATACCATCCCTAAACAGATGGCCAGACTGAAATTGTGAATAAGTGTTAGAAAACTGCCTAAGATGCATGTGTGAAGAAACTCCTAAGGAATGAGTTCTGGCTTCCTTTGGAAGTGGTGGTACAACACTCACTTCCACACTGCCACTAAACTGACACCCTATGAGTTGTCTATAACCAACCACACTATGTATTTCTTATCTACCAGGGGAAAGTAGAAATGCAGAGGTGATAGGTCTATAGGAATCCATGATTCAAACCCTGAAATTTCATCTCCACAGAGCACAATCAAGGATGCAGAGTCAAGCTGATAAGAAGAAAGTAAAGTTCTTTCCAGCATGCGATTGGGTGTGGCTTGAAGTTGCAACCTTACAGGCCAGCAATCGTGCAAACTAGGCTAAATCACAAGCTCTCCTACAAGTTTTATGGTCCTTTCCAAGTCAACGGCAAGATTGCTAAAGTGGCTTACAAGTTGACCTTACCAGTAGAAGCTCAAATACATGATGTTTTCCATGTTTCTAAGCTTAAATGGTTCCATGGTACCTTACCTTTGGCATCACACATACCACTATGGTTTTAGAACAAGTCWATAGAACAAGCATTGATCCCTGAGAAACTCTTGGAAAGAAGGTTCATTAAGAAGCATAATTAGGATGTCACTCAATACTTGATTAAATGGAAGGGCTGTGCGGAATTTGAATCTTCATGGATGGATGCTGATGACTTTAAAGAGAAGTATCCATCCTTCATCACAACTTAAAGACTTRGATCAAGTCTTTTGTAAGGGGAAGGGCATGTTATGGTTATAACTAACTTACTGCTATCTGTTATAAGAGTTAGWTATGTTAGTTATATGTTAGCCTTCTTAGTTGGTTTATGGCATAATTAGTTGTCATATAGTATCGCTGAGCTAGCATTTAKCTCAGTAGCCTATAAATACTCATGTACTTCTCATTTGGCAAATCATGCATAATAATACAATATCTCTCAATCCTTCTAAATCYTCTCTTCTTGTTCTATTTTCTCTATTACTGTCTGTCTCCTATCTTTTTACTGAGTTTGATCCTTGTGGTATTAAAAATAACARAACAGTGATTCCAGGTACAATGAGTGATTTGCGAGGTGACGTGAGRGTTTTTGAAGATGGCGGTGTGATACCGTGAGTTAGCGTAGGGTAAAAAGAGTGGTGGTGCGATGGCGGTGACACGATTTGGGTGAGGGTTTGGGATGGGGAGAGGATGAAGGTGAGGGTGAGAGGAAATTGAGGTTTTGTTGAGGGATGAGTGTTGTAATGACTGGTATAGTAGTGGTATGTCCGCGTTCTTAATTTTTTTGTTTGGGTTTAATTTTCATCTAGTGGTTCATTTTCCAGCAAATCAGAGTATTTAGTTCAGATTCAACTTCATTAACCAAATGCAGTTAAACTCAACAGTTTTTTAACCAAAGTCCGTTCTACGGAGGTCGACAGCTGAGTGTTTATGGTTACTATGGGATCACGGATTCCAGTTACGTATTTTGGCCTCGAGTGATTTTGTTATTTCTGAGAAAAAATCTCATATGTAAACTAATTTCACGAAGTACTTTGCCCAATAGTGTCCGCTGTAAAAAACCTAAACTCTTAATAGCTCGCGCCGTATAAGCTAGGAACTTAGACTACGCTATAACTCGTACAGCTTACATGGTACATTTACTATGGTAACACTACTTATAGCTGCTCTAATATAAGTCTAATACCTTTTTTCCGCACTCAAGGTTTTCCCACAAGGAATTCGTAGTTTTCAGGTCATCCTTAAATGTGAGATGGTTTATTAATATATACTTTTTCTTTATATTTATTTGGTGTGGGAAGGTATAGCACTTCTCAAGGGAATGGCCCAGTCATCGGTTTGTTCCGGCTTCTTCGGTGCTAGGTTAGTAGCAGGTTAAATATGTAACTAAGTATGTTAATTGCAGCATGGGGGGTCTAATTTCAGATTACTACGGGAATATTTAAGAGTAGGGTGTTAATTAACGCAGCGGATGGAGTCAAGAAAAGTTCGAATTATTAGAATCGATTTTTTCCTTGTTATTTTTAGTCGAGTGACCCGGTTAATTGGCAGCCAATTGCAAGGAATTGCTTATTTATTTTGTTTTTTTTAGTTACTCAAAAGCTGGGTTCTTATAAGAAACCCCAGCTTTCGTGTTTCTCCATTTTTTGAGCTCTAACATAAGCTCAAAAGCTGGGTTTTTCAAAACCCCAACTTTAAGTATACTCAACCCACTTTTGTGTTTCACCCATTTTTTTGAGCTCTAGATTGTAAATGCTGGAGTTTTTTTAAAACCCCAGCTTTTGACTGCACTTTTGTCTATTTTTCTATAGTGTTTCACACCCTTACAGAGAGCTTCAAAGGAATAACAAGTTGCAGTTATCTACAATAACATTAGAGAACACACTAGTAGCAAAAAATATCAAATGTTGTAGGTCAAAAGTTACAAAATCGCATCTTCAAAGAGTTAAAAGCTGCGGTTTTTATAATAACCGCAACTTTAAACTAAAGTAGGAAAAAACTCGGAGTAAAAACACAAAAAGCTGCTGTTTTTTAGACAAACGCAACCTTTTAACCTTTAAAAAAA
>SNQN01007644.1:0-11709 GCA_008642245.1 Bassia scoparia | reverse complement strand
TAGTGCGTTTCACACCCTTACAGAGAGACTCTCAAAGGAAGATAACCAAGTTGAGGAGTTATTACAATAAATTAGAGACACACTAGTAGCAAAAAAAGTCAATGTTGTAGGTCAAAAGTTACAAAATCGCATCTTCAAAGAGTTAAAAGCTGCGGTTTTTATAATAACCGCAACTTTTAAACTAAAGTAGGAAAATACGGAAGTAAAAACACAAAAAGCTGCTGTTTTTTAGACACAACGCAACTTTTAACTTTAAAAAAATTAAACCCAACAAAAAAATTAAGAACGCGGACATCCACCTTACTCTACTATACAGTCATTAACAACACTCATCCCTCAACAAAACTCTCAATTTCCTCTTCACCTCACCTTCATCCCTCGCCCCATCCTCAAAACCCATCCCCAAAATCGTTTCACCGCCATCAGCGCAGGTACCATACACAAACACACATCCTAAATCTTACTCCCATACACATACATCTAATATTAACCATTGGCGCAGTTTTCACAACCCCCACCTGTTCATAAAACCCTCATCTGTCAACTGCTGTCAACTCACTATCAATGCTTATACCCCTACGATGTAGTCATCGAGCTTCTCCTTTATCACTTTTAGACTAAGACTCACACAATGGTATGCAAACTCTATACAATAAGATAGGACGATACACCTGACAGTAATAGAGAAAGGAAGATCACAGAAGATAGATTAATGCCAAGGATTGAAGAATATTGTATTATTATCATGAATCTTAGCACTCAACACGGCGAACGCATGCCAAGTATCACCCTAACATTTTCATTCTATGTAGTTATGACTGATGATATAACTGACACTCTAGTGCTCACGATACTATTGATGACAACCTACGATTCCACTGCTAAAGACCAACTAACTTAGCGGCTAACAATACGGACTATACATACATCTGAGACTACTTATGTAACAACGCATTATCCCCAGCAAGTTACTACTACCCACCTACTAACATGTTCCCTTCCCCACTCCCTACGAAACAACCAAAACCATTACCCTTTCTGCAAGGCTAACAAAAAATGCATACTAACCAAGCTACTTTCAGTAAGTTGTGGATTAACGATAATATGATTAGTTGATTTTAGCTCTCTCCACCTGTCAACAAGTCCCAACATCCAGACTCTATCCTGAAGATTGCAAATTTCACTAGCCCCAAGGCGGAAACACCACACCTCCAATTTAACTCACATATACTAAATGGTCGTCAAGATCACTACATACCATCTAATGAGTAACTTGCAACATTCAGATGAACCTATCTTTCCAAGAGTTTTCAGGCAGCAATTGCGCTTGCCTCAATTGACAATTGTCTACTAAGAGAGCCATAGCAAAAACAATAAAAAAGAATTGGTGATAATGTGTGTATACCAAAGTAATCAACGGGGTTAACCAGCATGATGAGCCAATAAAGCTAAGCTAATGAGAACCCACTGCGACAACAGAATACATAGAGTTATCCTTAGAGTATTACCACTGGCTAACGATCACGTGTAAACCACTTTTACCACGATTGCCAGTAGCTTGTGCAAACTAGGACCCATAAAACTGTATCGAACCAAACGCTTAGCGAGCCTATGGTGAGTCTGTAAAATCCATAGTTATAGCATAGCATTCTACCCGATGCGCTGATTGAGAACCGAGTATGCAACTGGTCTACCCTACAGTTACCGAGAACACTCGCGATTTCAATGCGAAGAGAACGAAGAAACATGTCCGGACTTGTACTTTCTTATCGAGCTATGAACTCTGCACTACCATGACCATTTGTGCTCTGCCTGCAGAGCATGTACAATATTGCATGCAAGATTTATGGAAATCTTAGTGGACAATATCCTGCTACATGCACGTCATATTCAGCAATGCCCATATGCCCTCACCTCAACATCGCGGTGCATCCTTTAATCTCGACCCCCCCTGGTAATAAGAAACTACAAATCGGTGGGGTTGATTATGAGATTGACCACCACACGTTCATATAGCAACATTCTCTTGTACCACTAGTAGAAAAATAGACAAAAGGTGCAGCTCAAAAGCTGGGGTTTTTAAAAAAACTCCAGCATTTAACATATCTTAGAGCTCAAAAAAATGGGTGAAACACAAAAGTTGGGGTTGAGTATACTTAAAAGTTGGGGTTTTGAAAAAACCCCAGCTTTTGAGCTATGTTAGAGCTCAAAAAAATGGGAGAAACACGAAAGCTGGGGTTTTCTTATAAAACCCCAGCTTTTGAGTATACTAAAAAAAACAAAATTAAATAAGCAATTCCTTGCAATTGGCTGCCAATTAACCGGGTCACTCGACTAAAAATAACAAGGAAAAATCGATTCTAATAATTCGAACTTTTGCCCATCCGCTCGTAATAATCCCTACTCTTAATATTCCCGTAGTAATCTGAAATTAGACCCCCATCTGCAATTAACATACTTAGTTACATATTTAACCTGCTACTTAAGGTAACAACCGATGGGATTAGGGTCTAAGTTCAGATTAAATATGAAAAAATAAATAAATAATTAAGGAGGAAACCGGGTATTACCTTAAGTAGCAGGTTAAATATGTTACTAGGTATGTTAATTGCAGATGGGGTCTAAGTTTAGATTATTACGGGAATATTAAGAGTAGGATTTTTACGGACACATGGGCAAAAGTTCRAATTATTACAATCAATTTTTTCAAATAACAAAACACTCGCAAAATACGTACTGCCAAATAACAAAACACTCACTCGACCTAGARCGGGGACTTTGGTTAAAAACTGTTGATTTAACTGCATTTGGTTAATGAACTGAACTGAACTAACTGAACTGAAATGAACCACAATTGAAAATTAAACTTTCTATATCAACTGCAAAACGGCATGTAACTGAACTGAAAGCTCGAAACTGAAACAACAATGAACTGAAATGAACTGATCTGAGGAAAAAACTGAACTGTAACTGAACTGAAATTAACTGAAAATCAATAAACTGATTTAAACTGAACTGAACTGAACTGTAACTGAACTGAAATTAACTGAAATCAAATAAACTGATTAAACTGAAGCTGAATTGAATCTGAACTGCTAACTAAACTGAAATATAATTAAAACATCAATAACTGGTTTAACTGAACTGAACTAAAATGCAATTGAATTGAAAATAACTGAAAAACATATTAATTGCTTTTAACTGTAACTGAACTAAGAGATTAACTGGTAGAATATTATATAATAAATTGTTTTGGAATGAAACTAACTGAATACTCTGTTAACCTTTTGAAGCTGGGTTGAATTAAAACTTTTAACTTAAATGAAAATTAACATCAAACCATAACGTTTTAAAACGAAGTTAAATCTTGGTTTAAACTTCATAACTTAAACTACATGAATCATATGAATTATGATAATTGGTAATTCCAAATAGGACGATTAAACCACTTTAAACGTTATATTGAAAGCGTTGCCAATAAAAAAAAAATTGCATATGTTTAACTTTTCTTTTAGGCAACACTCTTGTTTCCATAATGTACAGATATTGTTGTACAAGGAAAATGAATCATGGACATATATTCACAATACATATCCTAAGCTGTTGTACCAAATAATTCAAATATTCCTTTAATTTAACCAAGTCAAATGTAAATAGTGTAATGATAACAAACAATGATCAATGTATACCTGAATATACTTCCTTTCCACTTAACAATATAAATTATGTAAATACAGTATCTTATGACAATAGACTTAATTATGACTCTAGTCAATATATACATTCCTGTCGAAAGGTACACGAAGGAGTCAGGCAGCACAGTACGGTTCGGCTAGCAAAGAGCAGTGCAGCACTATCAAAACTCAAACAATAAAAAACAAAAAAATAAGACAATAAAGCCCAAAATGGAGGAAAATTTAATTTTATAGTGCCTCAGGTTGAAAAGCATTATCAAAAGGCTAAAATAAGCCTTTCAAAGTTGCTAATACTTCCTCTATTTCATAATACTCACAAAATTTCTCATATGATTAGAAGAGAGGAAGGTGATGGTAGATAAGTTTGGAGAATAAAATACAAGGTTAGAGTGAAAATGGATGAAGATGGAGATCGGAGGTTGGAGAATAAAAGAATGTAGAAAAAGTTGGAGAATAAAATACAAAGTGGAGAATAATGAAGATGGTAAATGAAATTGAAGTGGAATATGTTGTAAGTATAAAGAAACAAAGGAAGTATATCATCTTCATCGAGCAAAGGCCAACATGTCTTCCTAATACATGATTAACAATGAAGTCGCCAACAAGTAAACTAGGAGAATCTCTCATCACTAAGGTTATCACCAATAACCAAAATTCAAAAAGGTGAGAGTTCCACAATAGCACCAAGGTCACTCACAAAAAATCACACCAGTAAATAGTTAGTGCGCAGCGGCCAGCAACGGTAACTAAGGGCTTCTCATCAAACGACTTACAAAGAGGGATGTAACCAAAGTGAGAGTTCCACCATAGCTACAAGGGCATCTTTCAAAACTAATCAATATTCTAGGACATAATGTTAAGGCCTTCCATCTAAAAACTTTTTTCTATAATATTTAATAGTAGAACAAACACAACAAACCACGCATATGTTACAAAACAACTTAAAAACTAAAAAAACGACAACAAAAAAACATAGCAGCACAAGCTCATGACATCTCTGCAAAGGTAGTACTCCACCTACAACATAAAACTCAGAACTTTCAGCACATTAATAAATTAAGAAAGAAAATCAAGTACACAGTTAACAAATAAAATTTAATTCAAACTCAAAGATTTGCAGAATAAACAAAAGATCATATATTTGTCTCAATTTCGAATCATTTTATGCACAAGAGGAAACTAAGGAGTAAGGGACTAATTCAAAATGTCAGATGCCAATAATTTGATATAGATGAGCGGAGTCTAGCTCAAAAGGCAACTGAGGCAAATGTTAAGAATTCAATATTAATAATACAATGAAATCAAACAAATATATCAAAATAAAAACCCTAATAAATTGGGAATATGATATACTGATTGCAAATATCAATGAGTTTTAAGAAATAACGATTACATACTCTTAGCATAATCATAACAACATTCATCACAATCTTCAATTAATACTAATACCACGAGGTCATAAACCGACGAAGCAAACACATAGTGTTTCCAAGATCTGACAACAAATAAGAAGAAGATGGAGGAGAGACAAACCTTGAGTAATGGTAGAGAGAAGAAGAGACAAGAATGGAAACGTCTAGAGAGAGAGCAGTATGCCCTAGCAAGCAGCAACACTACAAACTGAAACATGATGAAATGAACGATTAATTAGGGTTTGCCGGTTGGGCCATAAGCCCATAATCGTTAATTATTTTTTTTTTTAAAAAAAGAATGATGGGTGTGATTGTTAGATGATTTAGCCATCAGTCATTTGTAATTTGTATATTGAATCTAACGGTTAAAAAGAGTGATCTGTGTGCCTCATTTCCCTTATTATCTATCATTGATATAATATCCAACGGTGTATGTCTTCTCATGTGAGCTCTTTGGTTGTTTTATTTTACTACTATTATACTAATTTTAATCATATAATATGTGTATAAGTGTATTATTCTTGGCATAATCATAACTTGTTTTTTAACGAGATAATTTTATTACGTAATCGTAACACAAGAAATTAAAAATATTTTCAAATACTAAATTATAATTATCAACTTGATCATCATCATTTTTAAATATACATCTATCTAGTAATTGACCACTTTCGTAACACTTTATACAAAACTAATATATAGTCATAGATGTTTGTATTAATAATAGTTTGATTCAAATACGAATATACAATATAATAAATATGATCTAATACGAGTATCCGATTTGTTGACGTTGCTCGATCACTTGTATGTATAATCATTCAAACTTTGATCATCATCCTTGAGATATTGATCTAGTAACAAATATACGGTAAAAGCAATAAACACACATTTTAAAAGGTGTACTAAATTTTAAAAAAAGTCAAAAAGTGAACAACCGATATATAACAAATATAATTAATCACTAAACTGTATGGCAAAGCACGAAACTTAATTCAACCGAAACATCTGTTAATTGAAATTGATAGTTATAAAATTGTCCATTTGAACCGAAACCATATGGTTTGGATCAACACCAATTACTAACCCCAAAAATACAAAACTGAATGCAACTGAATTCAAACCGAAAAAAACCGTTTAACTGAAAATTGATAATAACATAATGAACTGTTTGAACTGAAACCATATGGGTTGAATCGAAGTCAACAGGAACTGAACCGAACTGAACTGAAGAGGCAAGTCAACTGTATCGGTTTTAAACTGTAACCGATAAAGTTATAACTGAAACAATTCAAGCTAATGAAAAAAACTGAAATCAACTAAACTGAAATCAACTGAACTGTTTGGTTCGATCCATAACTGAACTGGTTAACTGAAGTCCCTCCTCTGTCTCGACCCTCGCAAACCCTCACTCGACTCCAAACCCTAACGTCGCTCAACCACCACCACCGGCGCATCGCCGTCGCAGCACAGACGACACACACGACACTCGCAATTGCCGTTGTTTGCTCTCACTCGACCCTCACTCACTCGCAATTCGCAAACCCTCATTGCCCTCGACGTTGGTTGCTCCACCGCTGCTTCTTCCCTCTCTTGGCAACCCTCTTCACTCCCTCTTCACGCCAATTCATCCCCTCTTCAAAATTMGAGGTAAAAAAATAATTGAATTACTATTTTTTGTGATTTTTATGTTGTTTATGGACAATTAGAGTTGAAATTAATTGAATTACTATCGCTTTGTGGTTGTATGTTGTTTATGGGCAATTAGAGTTGGTAATTTAGCTGTGTTGGTAGTCTTAGAGTTGGCAATTAGAGTTGGTAATTTAGCTATGTTGTTATGGGCTGGCCAGGATCCTTCATCTTCTTGTCTCCCACACCTACAAACGCATTGTATATTCCCCAAACAAGGGACGCAACTGGCATTGCGATTTTCAACCAGTCTTTGCCACGGCTTCCAGCATCGTTTCCACTTGTTGCTTTCATATTAGAATTGTACATTGTACAGTTAGGGTGTTGTTAATACATGGAATCATAATTGACTCATTGCTTACTCGTGATGCTTCGTCATTTGTTTGCTTAAGTTTACAATGCTAGAATCAAGTTACTTTCTCCAATTCCAAATGTCGTCAAATAATGTTTCCTAAATATTTACTCTTCTTTTGCATTGAAAACCACTAATAATAATACGGATGGACTACTCCATTTTTTCTCTACCTCCCATATATGTGGYCGTTCGGATGTACATTTACTAGATAATATCCGAGCAAATGGTATATCATCAGTGGAGCCCCTCTGTCTAATTCTCTAGTGTCATACCTGGTTTGAAACATTATATAGATGGTGATTGACCTTGGAATTTCACCCCGGAATTTCACCCATTTGGACCACGAGTAGGAATAATTGTCTATTTGTCTAGCTTATTAATTAATGACTCAGGTGTGAGGATCCTACATCTAGATTATAGTCAGTTCCATGCGCTTTACACGGCTGCATTAATCGTACGGAGAGGCTATTTTGTTCGCCATGTCTGTTTGTGTAGATATCTTGAATTTCAAATCTCTTTTTTTAGATTACATGAGATTTTCTTCAGACTTAGGATCCAAAGTCGAATTTTGCATTTATTTTTGTTTATGGATTACAAGCTATGGCGTGAGACCTCTCACCAGTCTCTTGTTTATTTTGCACACTTTGAATAATCTTGGTTGGATTTGTTACTATCATGTATTCATTTGCTCAATAGGGTGTGTTTGGTTTATGGTTTTAGTTGATGTAATTATGAGACTTGGCTTTTGAAAAGAAGAGCTCATTCATTGGATTTTGTTCTTTGCTTATTGCATCCATACTTGCACACGTTACAGATGTAACAATCTAATATCTGATTTAGGCTGGTTTGCTATGAATTCTATGATTCTAAGCAGCATTGAACTGGTACCTCTATGATTCTATGTTTCCTTACACAATTTCTTCTTGTTAGCATGAAAGTAATGAATTTAGGAAGTTGTGATGTGGTTTGATTAGCTTGTTGGCTATCCATCTGTGTTGTATCATCGACTTTGGTGAGAACTGTATATCTTGAATTAATTTATCGTGTTAATATTATTGCAGTTGTTTTGATTGCACGTCTTTTCTGTATTACGATATTTTATCTCCGTTAGATGTCATCAATTGCATTGTCTTGATGCAGCTTCTTTTGTATTACTTAATGTTCACTGTCTCTTTTAGATGTGCATCAATTTTAATGTCCTAATAGTACTCAAATGATAGAACTTCATCTATTTTATGGGATTTGTAGGTTCTATTTTTGAATTACTCACTGCGTGTCTGCTTTCTGTTTTTGTGTTTTTACTCACTGCTGCACTTGTTTTTAGGTGTTCGAGTCCTTCGTGAAGTTGTAGGGCTCGAAAGTAGATGAATTTAGGACCAGAATACCCAAATCGGAGCTTATGCTAGATTTATGCCTTGTGCAATATTTGTGGTTTTGTTATACGGATTTGCTTTGTTGCGTTTTTTTTGGTTGTTTGTATGATAAATTATGCTTATATTACCCAATTAACATGGAGCAATTATTGCTAGTTCAATGTTATATATATATTGATGCACGGTAATCCTTATATAATGTCATTATTAATTTGTTGACAATTAACAATATAATACAAAACCATCATACTATAAGTTTATGCATTGTACACATTAAGTAAGTTAGATGTATTCTGTTGTAGTTTGCCTTTTTGCTTATTATTAGATGTTTCCTTGACATTATTAGTTTGTAGAGAGTTAAAATTATTGAATATATCAAATATAAAATTTACCAATTATTCTATGATTTTAGTTGTTGTAACACTTGAATTGAATTAATGTCTATGTGTTTGTAAGTTTTGATTTATTTACAAGTCTTTTTGTGTTTGTACTCAGCCTCCTCCGACGTCGAGCCCCTTCTCCTACCCCGCTGCTTTATCCTCTATGTTTTGTAGTTCGTGACTGTGTTCGTGGTTCGTCCTGTCTCGTGAGTGCTATATCCCTGTAATTAATTTACTGTTATTGTCACTACACTATAAGCGAATTTATTAGGTTTACAATTATTTCAATTGAATATGTTTTTGCTTGAATGAACTTCAGTTATTGTTTTATTATGCTTAATTAGAAGAATTAATATTCACTCAAATTCTTTTTATATGTTTTGAATGTGGTTTATTGATATTAATAATTTGTTGGTGAGAAATTGAACTTTAATTATGTATATATTTTAGCGATTGAATATATATGCATTATTGAAATTTAAATTTAGTTTGAATGCATGTGAGACAATAGAAAGGGGTATGTTGAAGGCCTTAGCTTGTTATATTTTTATTGATTTGGTGTTAAGTGTTAGTTTGACATTCTAATATAATAGTGATGATTTGAAAGGATTTGTTATGGTTTATAATCTTTATATATTAGACACTATCATATAATTAATCATAAAATGGCAAAAAAGGCCGTTTCACACCCTAAAATGACCTAGGTGTTTCTAAACGAGTGCAATCAATCCCTATGTAGCTTTAAATTTATGTTTTAGGACATGATTGAGCTTAAACAAAGTAATAGGTAGAATAACGTTTTATAAGTTAGGCGCGAAACCACCACAAAACGCCCAAAATGGCCAAAAAGGTCATTTCACGCGCTAAAGCGTAGGAATGTCTAAAACGAGTGCAATCAATCCATAGGTACTTAAATATATGTTTTTAGGACATGACAAGCTTAAAACCAAGTAATATGGTAGAAATTTATAAGTTAGGCGCGAAAACACCATAAAACGTCCAAAAATGGCAAAAAGACCATTTCACGTCCTAAAACGACATAGGTATGTCTATAACGAGTGCAATCATTCCTAGGTAGATGAAATATATGTTTAGGACATGACCAAGCTTTAAAACTAAGCTATAGGTAGAAATTTTCTAAGTTAGGCGTGAAAACCCATAAACGTCAAAAATGTGCCAAAGATAGATCATTCACGTCCAAATATCGACTATGGTATGCTAACGAGTGCAAGTCATTCCCTAGTAGAGTTAAATTCATGTTTTAGGACATGATTGAGCTTTAAAAAACCAAGTAATATGTAGAAGTTTTATAAGTTAAACACGAAAACCCACAAAACGCCCAAAAACGGCCAAATAGGCATTTGCGCACTAAATACGACCTAGGTGTGTCTAAACGAGTGCAATCAATCCCTATGTAGCTAAATTTATGTTTTAGGACATGACCAAGCTTTGAAACCAAGTAATAGGTAGAAAATTTTATAAGTAAGGTTGCGAAAACCCATAAAACGCCCAAAAATGGGCCAAAAAAGGCCATTTCACGCCCTCAAATGACCTATGTGTTTCTAAACGAGTGCAATACATCCCTATGTAGCTTAAAATAAATTTTTAGGACATGCCAAGCTTTATTAACCAAGTAATAGGTAGAAAGTTTTATAGTTAAGCGCGAAACCCTATAAAAGTGTTTAAAAACGGCCAAAAGGCCATTTGCACGTCCTAAAACGACTAGGTATGTCTAAAAAAGTGCAATCATTCCCTAGATAGCTTAAATATATTTTAGGACATGACTAAGCTTTAAACCAAGTAATAGGTAGAATTTTATAAATTAGGCGCGAAAAACCCATAAAACGCCCAAAAATGGCCAAAAAAAGCATTTCACGCCTAAAACGATCTAGGTGTGTCCTAAACGAGTGCAATTAATCCCTAGGTAGCTTAAATATAATATTTAGGTGCAGGATGACCTTCAAGTTTTAAACCCAAGTAATAGGTAGAAATTTTATAAGTTTGGCGCGAAAACCCATAAAACGCCCAAAATTGGACAAAATTGGCCATTTCAACGCCGTAAAACGACCTAGGGTGTCTAGCAGTGCAATCATCTCTAGTAGCTTAAATTATGTTTTTTAGGACATTACCAAACTTTAAACA
This sequence comes from Bassia scoparia, assembly GCA_008642245.1. Taxonomy (NCBI): domain Eukaryota; kingdom Viridiplantae; phylum Streptophyta; class Magnoliopsida; order Caryophyllales; family Amaranthaceae; genus Bassia; species Bassia scoparia. The sequence goes on along the minus strand of SNQN01007644.1, from coordinate 663 downwards.
CCAAGTAATAGGTAAAAATTTATAAGTTAGGCGCGAAAACCATAAAAGTCCAAAAATGGCCAAAAGGTCGTTTCACACACTCTAAATGATGTATGTGTGTATAAACGAGGTGCAATTAAATCCTAGGTAGTTAAATATATATTTTAGGACATGATTGATGCTTTTAAACCAAGTAATAGGTAGAAGTTTGATAAGTTAGGCGCGAAAACCCACAAAACGCCCAAAAATGGCCAAAAAGGTCATTTCACGCCCAAAAGCGACTCTATGGTATGTCTAAATACGAGTGCAATCAATCCATAGGTAGCTTAAATATATGTTTAGGACATGACCAAGCTTAAAACCAAGTAATAGGTAGAAAATTTTAGTTAGGCGCGAAAACCATAAAACGTCCAAAAATGGCCAAAAAGGCCATTTCACGTCTTAAACGACCTAGGTATGTCAAAACGAGTGCAATCATTTCCCTAGTTAGATTAAATATATGTTTTAGACATGATTGAGCTTTAAAACCAATTAATATGTAGAAGTTTATAAGTTAAACGCGAAAACCACAAAACGCCCAAAACCGGTCAAAATAGGCCATTTGACGCCCTAAAACGACCCTAAGGTGTGTCTAACGAGTGCAATCAATCCCTAGGTAGCTTAAATCTTATGTTTTAGGTACAT
>SNQN01007643.1:0-32501 GCA_008642245.1 Bassia scoparia | reverse complement strand
TTAGTTATTGCTGCTTGATTCCATGAAACTTATCCGGCAAAGAAACAGCGTGTTGCTAATATGTTAAACTTGAGTGTTGTAAGTTTTAAATGTCATAACTTTGATCACATTCTTTTCCCTGTTCTTTTAAGCTGTGGTTTCTCATGGTTTGTGTACYSAGTAAAATAATTTACCTCGTTTTTTGTCTCTCTGAATGTTTTTTACAAAAATCTGTGGCAATCTAACTATTCATTTTTTTTAGTACTGATGATTTGGGGCACTGTTTCTGTGAAACAGGTACGAGCTCGGAAGACAGCCAGCTAACACAAAGATTTCAAGCAACAAGACAGTAAGGAGGGTTAGGGTTCGTGGTGGTAATGTGAAGTGGCGTGCTCTGAGGTTGGATACTGGCAACTACTCTTGGGGTAGTGAGGCAGTGACCCGCAAGACCCGTATCTTGGATGTGGTGTACAATGCATCCAACAATGAGTTGGTTAGGACTCAGACTCTTGTGAAGAGTGCCATTGTCCAAGTTGATGCTGCACCATTTAAACAGTGGTATCTCCAACACTACGGTGTTGAGGTTGGGCGCAAGAAGAAGTCTGCCGCTGCAAAGAAAGAAACTGAGGTAATTAGCTTATTTTGCTCATTGCTTACCTTAGTATGTGCACTTTATCGTGGTGGTTTATGTTTTTAATTTTWTTTGTTCTCGGCTACTAACTACCTGYAATCTGAYTATAGCTTTGTTTAGTGGGTAAATAATTAGTAATATGTGTGTGCTTGGGGTCTTTAATGTCATATCATCTAAAGTTTCAAAGTCCTTCACAGTATAAGGTTCATCATATGTCAACATAAGTTTTCGAAGGAAGTAATTTGCAATCTTTCACACGACAGTGTTCTTGTTAGTTAACACCTCCATAGTAAACTCTCGATTTATTACCACTTTTAATTGTTGTTTCATGGATTATCTTGGGTTTACTAAATCCATACTTAGTACTACTTTGATTCTCTCCTGGTATTGTTGGTTGAGAGTTTAAATTTCTATGACGGTGGAGATCTTACCATTATTATATCTTTTGTAATTTTATGATAGGAGTTGAGACCACACCGAAGGAAAGCAAGAAGAGCAAGCCACGTTGCCTTTAGAAAGATTGAGAAGCGTCGGAAAACGCACATTTTGGATCCCACACATGGGAACAATTTTGGTGGTGGTCGTTTGTTGGCCTGCATCTATCTCGTCCTGGCAATGTGGCGTGCTGACGGGTAACTAAATTCCTTTTATGTTCACCCTTTGTTAATCAGCGTATTAATATATGCATTTTTTCATCAGTTAGTTTTGTCACACAATGCTTTGGATTGTTTTGGTTCCAATGGAAAGCGTATGGCGGTATAAGATAAATGCAATTTTCCCCTTTTGACACCTTTCCGGATTACTTGCTTTCCTACTGTTATGCTCGTTCCTATAGGGCTTTATATTGTGCATTGCGATATATCTTTGAAAGCAAAGAGTCTGGAATTTTTACATGAAGAAAACCAGAGTGAAGAATGGCAAGTCAGCCTATGCATATATTTTTTGCCGTAGGAAATCTATAGTCACGAGTTCTGGAGATTTTGTTCTTTTACTATCTACTTCCTTGCTATGGGGTGGACCTAGTTCTGGTTGACGAAATCGATGGTAATTTGTCCAACCGTTTGTAATCTGTAATTTGATCTTTAATCCTGTGTTGCGCTTATGAAAGATCTTTTTCTCTTTTGGACCATGGTTTGATTTAATTCCTAGTTTTGCTACATCCAGTAAGGTTACCCTGGAACAAATCTCCTTCTGGGATGTTGTGTGTCTGTAATTCATTTTTGTCTGGTTTGCAGCTGAGTTTTCAACATCATAGGGTCCATTGTGCTGCAGATATAGTGATGAAGATAACAGTTAAGTATATAATGGTGTTTGATAATTCGATACTGTAACTGCACAAAACGAAAATTCCCCATATAGCAGTAATTTAATACTAATTTGTTGAAATATATAATCACGAGAAAATTTATTAAGCAGTTAATCCAACTTTACCAAATTTAACATTGAAAACTATGATAATCCAATGTAGCATTCCATTGGAGGTTTCCCATGGACAATTTCTAGAATCAGCAAACACCTCTAACTTTACGGGTACCCCAAAGGAATTTTTACAATCAATCGGCATATCATCTTGCCGATAATTCTTATCCTTCCGTTTTAACTCTCTTTACCTCTAATGGTTCAACTGGAGTGATAATATGGGAGTAATTACAACTTCTCCTTTAGCATTGATTGGCAGCAATGGTAATGAACATGGATAAGCTTTGATTTGAAGGTGATTAAATGAATGTTAAATGGGTATGAGGCGGTGATGGATGAATTTTTTTTACCTATCACAAGGTTCATTCATTAAGTCGGTTTTCGTCGACTTAAAATGCGGGAGACGGATGGTGAATATGACTCATCACTTATTTAATCTATACTTAATGCTTTGTCATTAACTCATTACCTTACTTAATCTATTTACTTGAAATACTTTTTTAAAAAAAAAAAAAATTTCACATTACTTTTTACCTTTTTTTATTTTAAATCAAACAACTTTTACACACCGTAACAAAATAATATACAATGTCTACGTATTTATTAGGGAGGGAAATTTTTGTTTCATTTTTTATTTAAAAATTCGTTTTACTACGGCTGAAACCGCCTGAAAGTCTGAAACTATGAACAGCTTCAATATCTCATACAATGTCTAGTAAGCGGGCTGCATCATAGTGCCGGGCAACATCGGCCCTGCTAATTCCTTTGCAATGAGATGTGATTTCCTAAATATGACTAGTCATGGAAGACCTTGTTCAATTCTTCAAAAATATGATAATCTTTTGAGCAAACACCAAAACCCAATTTGTAAATCCTCTAACTTTGTTCACAAATTCAAGGAGATTCCAGAAGTGGGCTTGGGTTCAGGACGCAAAAGAAACCGAATGATGGATTTGAAGAGAGAAAGAGCGCAAATGAGGTATTGGGAATTCTAAACTTCACTATATTTATCTGAATTTGCTTCATTTCTATTTTCTTAGCATTATTGTGGGTTGAATTGTTGAAATTTCTGAACTTTGTAATGCTATATAATGGTTGATGTTCCAGTATCWTTGGGAATATGATTATTATGATGTTCCAGTATCATTGTGAATGTGATTATTTTGGTTGAATGTAATCCTGAGTAATAATGTTTTAGTGTATTGATTAATTGAATGACGAGTATGATTCACGTATCTTACTCACTTGAATGTTGATGAATCTGATTATCTGAATAATCATTTGCCTTGAATAATCTGATCATCAGTATCATTGTGAATGTGATTTTCTAAATAATTGCTAAGAATTGTGAAGAATTGTGTTGTCATTATTCATCAAAACATAGGTATTTATACAACCTAAGATCAGCTAATTATGGGAAACAATCTTTCCACAATATAAACTTAACATTAATATTAAATATATGATTTACTAAATCATATCAATATGTTTTCCTTATTAACAATATACTATATGATTCTATTCTTAACAATAATCAACCAATCAAAGTGGGGTCGGTTGCATGAACCAAAAGCTCTTATTAAGGGTAGTCATCCAAGAAGGTTTTCCTCCGCATTTCCTGTAATTATAATAGCTGTAATAACTTAATAAGAATAGGATTGCAGGTGATATRGAACTAACCTGCTATCAGTTTCCTCTAAAAAAAAACCCTGTTATGTTTATAGAATTTGTACTCATTTTCATATTGCCCTTCATTTTTCTTACTGAATAGTGAATTCTCCTTATATTCTTAAGGAGTGGTTGTATCAGTGTTGTGGGATTTCGTTTCAGCATTGGAGACTTGGAGGAATGCCACACAACTTTCTTCCTTGTCTTTGAGAGTTCGTTCCCTGGGTATAGACATGAAGGCTAGCTGTCCCGCTGTAATTGAGATATAAGTAGGAAGTAGATGACTAGATAGGTTGAACTGACTAAAAATCTGGACATCTCGAGGACAACATAAGCAAATCAGTGACATTTTTGCTGTACATAGTAAGTGCATTGTTATACTRGAAAGCTAGATGTTCTCCTGTTGATTATATACTTTTAGATGAGCACTTGAGAGTATCGAATGCAGACAGTCAGATTTTAGATTTGTGAGCTCTGTACTTAGCTGGTTGGACTTGGAAGAATGGAGCATAAGGATTGATGTTATCAGCACTCTGAAGCAATTAGTTGTCTGCAAGTTTATGAAATTTAGGTTTTGAAACACAAACTTTTATTTTTTGCTACTGCTGCTGTTTCATCATGCGGATGACAGCGGTTCCTCATTACATGCCCTGTGAAGTTCTAGAAGAAGTTTAGTTCTCACGCTTCTCAGATTCAGTAAATTCATGCTTTCATAAAAGATTATCTCTCTGGTGGAAAACAGTATTTTCTTATTCTCACGAGAAATTGGGAATCGACAGTCCAAATTTTCWACCAGATTTTTGAGGTTACACTCTGTCCACTTCCCATCCATATTCTTCAAGCTTGGAGTATGGTATAGTCAAGCAAGCTAAGAAAGAATTGATACAAGCTGGCAGAAAGGCTGCTGACTGGCTGAGGTATTTGTGTACTGACAACTGACCAAACATTGTCCTGCTTGTTCTGTTTAACAATTCTTTCCCTAATCTTTAAGCTTTTATGGTTTAGGGTTAAGGGTATAGGGTAAGGTAGGATTTAGGGTTAGAGTCGCGTGTGTACAGTTAAGGGTTTGTGGTTAAGGTTTAGGGTTGAGAGTTAGTCCTGACTCCTGACATTAGAACTTAGAAGTTACAAATAGTAATGTCAGAGTCTGATGCCCYAGTGGAAAAATATCCTCTATCCCATATTCCCATTAAATGTGTCCCACTCATTTCAATTGGTTCATAAAATTTTTTTGACTTTCAAAATTTGAAAAGTAGATTTTTGTAATTATTTCAATCAATCAAAATGAGTTGAACACAAATGAGACACAATTTGTGGGACAAAAGATTTGAACTCTACTCGAGTCTGCTTTCAAAGTATTTTTCTTCTAATAATTCCCTCTATGTCTCTTTATGTTTAGAAAATACCCAGAGTACCTTGTAAACGTGTATTGGCACAGACATGCATTAGATAAGCATTTCATTTGCTCAACAAAGATTGAACTTCACCTTATGCTTATAGTTTTAACTCATGTTCTCATATCTGATCCAGTGCTTACTTTTATTTAATTTTTTTGTTTTTGAAGGTCAGAAAGGAAATTGAATAGTGTTATGAACTAATTCACAGGCTAGGTAGGGGAGTCATCTACATTGGCTCAGCAAGACCAGGATCGAATCATCCACATTACACACAAGCACTTGAACTAAGCAGAAAGGCAAGCACTCCTTGTAGCCTTTTCAGCTAAGTTACCCAGACTCTTATACCCTGTCTCTTATACACATCTAGATGTGTATAAGAGACAGGTTTGCACGTAGAATGGAGATAGGCTACTGCAGGTTGCGAATATAGCGGTGAGCACTACATGGACAGGAGCTGGTCCAGGCCTTATGGATGCTGCAATTAAAGGTGCACTGCAAGCTGGGAAGGCTGTTGGTGGATTTAAGACTGAGAAAGAAGCTGGTCAATGGTCTACAACAGGATCTCATCCCTACCTTCCCCCTGATACAAACCTTATTTGCAGGTACAACTTGTTAATTATATATATATATGGGTGGCTCATACTATTGTTACCCATATATTCCTACATATAGAGTCCAAATTCACATCCTCCTCGAGGGACCCCGACCAATACATCAGTCTCTCTTGATTGCTTATCTTCACAGCCTTAGCTTCTCCTGACCATTCTTAATTTTAGCTGCTGCTATTCTTCATCCCAAACATGAAGTAACATTTCAGTTTGTTTCTTTTCTAATCTTTATATTGTTTAAGTATTAATCACAGGTTTCATTTCAAACAAGTATTTGCTGTGCAAGATTATGCTTAGGAACTCCTAATTAACTTAAGAATTTTGTAGACTCGTATTTTATAGGATGGAGAATTAGGATTGTTATGTGTGTAGACTCTTTCTGATTACTCTGTAAAAACTCAGGTGCTCCCCACTTCTCTGATTTTGTACTGGTTTTTCTCAGCAAGGAAACATGGTTTTGTGGARGCTGCAGTAAGAAACAGCCCATCAGATCGGAKAGCTGTGATTGCTCTCCCTGGTGGGATCGGTATTCTTGATGAGATGTTCGAGATTTTAGCCCTTGTACAACTGCAGTGAATAGGATCACAGCTTCCAGTTCCATTCCTGRTCATGAACTATGATGGTTACTACTCAAAGCTGCTGGATTTCTTTGATGAATGTGAGCGTTGGGGAAATCTCGCAAATGGAGAGGTGGAATCACTATGGAACGTTTGTAGTAACAACAAAGAAGCTGTAGCCTGCTTAGCAAGATTTTATGGTCTTCCTCTCATTAATGAAGAACTGGAAGATCAGAAAACGACCATTATGTAGAGTTGCTGGTATCAATGGTATGTAACATCCTCAACATTTCATTGTAAAACTCATCCTCCTAAACCTTCACAATCTCTAAAATTAARTCAGATTCTTGTGCAAACAACATTCAATCAAGTCCATAAAATCCAGAAAATCAGAGATGTTATTCAGTTCTTTCTTCGCCAAAAGGCCAAGGAAAGGTAWTTGTTCTGAAAACACAGTAATTGAAGCTCTGCTAACAAATGCTGCAGCAATGCTGCAAATGCACACTACAAAAGAAGTGACACTTTCAAAAGGAATCACTAAATCACCTACCCAGGCTATATGCTGGTTTGATGCTAACCTTCTAGCTAATAAGATGACAATGGAATGGCATCCCAATTTCCAAAGGGATCAAAATCACATGCATCTGTAAAATGAACTAACATGAAATGCTAACTTGAGAATGTTATCAATATCATTATATTGTGATCCACATCCTCAAGCATCGCCAGCAACTTTGGCATTTCTTCTACTACCGCCCTTGAAGAGTCTGAATTAATTATGATCCTTTCCAGTTTTGGTGCAAATTTTAACAGGATCTGCAGTAGAGACTGTTCCACCCATGATTCATCGATTACATGAAAAGCGATTGTCTTCAACCTCGTCAGTCTTTTCTCTGGTGCAAAATTTGAAATTTCATCTTCTCCAAAAACTTGATCAGATTTTATCATCTAAGAGTAACACCAAATAAGAGATAAGAATTCATCACCCCTGAAAGAGCAAGATTATGATTAAGTTAAGGCTGTGTTTGGTTTGGTGGAAAGAATATTTAATACTTTCCATTCCAAAGGCAGTCAGTTTTCAAACTTCATTATCTTTCCAACCTCCAACCAAACATAGCCTAGATTGTCTGATAATAAGATTCAAAAGATACCTCACGAAAGATCAAGGTTTCAAGTTGCGGGCATCTGATCAGAAATTCAGATAGGGCGAACAAGTCATTGTTCTCAACCCAGTGAATCATGTCCAACTGTTTCAAATTCCAGAAGTCAGGAAGCTCTTTCTCTGCCTCATAAAGACCCTGTAGTTCGGAATTAGGAGGGATGCACGGTAATAAGAATTTGTGAATGGATAAACAAAAAAAGGCAAAAGTAAGATGTTAATCACAAGTCATACCCAGATGGCRGGAGTCGACATCTCGAGAGTCTGAATATTCTGTAGTGAGCTGAACAGGTTGAATGTATGAGGTATGATTATAATATCTTCATCAGGCATATAAATGATTTCAACTCTAGCCTCAATGAGTGAAGACTGCTGTTGCAGCAAAGACCAACTATTAGTTAACTTGCCCTCATAAGTGAAAGAAACGAGATTTGCTGCCTGAACTGATACAGTGGTCTCATTGATAAGATCGCGAACCACCAATTTCCTGAGAGATTGGCTGCATATTGCAATATGTGATAAAGTCTCAAGAGAACAACAGACCAAGAATAGTTCTTCAAGCGAAGGACAATTTGAAACCAAGTTGCTGATGGATTCATTATTCGGAATTCGAACTCTGACTAGGTGCAAGATCTTGATGTTTGGCAAAGATATTCTTTGAGGAAGCARGAGAACATATTCAAAGTTTATATATAAACACCTTAAAGAATCAGAAGTAAAGACCGTGGCAGGAAGAGCAATTGTCTGGTTCCACCGTAGACTTAACATAAGATCTTTAACATTCATCGAAATTGCAGAACAAATCCATGTACTAACCCGTGAACTTGAGCAGTATTGTAGTGAACAATCAAGCTTGAATTCATTGACATATCTTACTTTACGCCGTTGGAGGAATCTATCAACAAAATCTGGAAAGAGAGCTTCATTTCTACATTTTGCACCCGGTAGAATGATGTTCGGATGATCAGCCCAAAGATCCCTCCATTTGGAAGACAATATGCTAGTGGTTGCTGCTTTTTTAGTAGACAGAAAAGAAAGGATATAAACTCGGATGTCATCAGGAAGACTGCTGATCCTATCTCTGGTTATATCATCGCGTTTCTCTTCACTGTCTTCCATCACTGTACAGAAAATACTCATCAAGCATTCAGTAAATGATAATAGCTCAAATGCTCAATTGGCTCCATCATAAACATGCCTTCATTTTTGGCAGAATTGAACTGCAGATCAACTAGCACTAGCAGTAAGGCATCAACTATTAAGGTCTACTCTTATAAATCTTAAAAGTATAACATGATGAAGATGATCTCAGAAGTAACTTGAACATATTAAAAGTATAATTTAAATCCTCCATCAGATTCGAACAAATGCGTTGCGATTTAGCCATTTAGGGAATTTGATGCAAAATTATCCTGACTAATTTATCTATGAAGCAAGCTACAAGAAAGATTTATTACACAATTATACGCAAAACCAAGAAACTCAAGGAAGTCTTACACAACTTTCAATGTTCAACAATATCAACATCATTAATAACACCCAAATCAAATCCTTCAACTAAATGATAACTCCATTAAATTTTAAYCATTTCTTGGAATCGCAATATACCAGAATTCCAGAAATATATGAATCAAAACAGAGCTGTTATACAGAGCATTTCATGTAACAGTGCATTTTTAAACTAAACCTTGTTCAGCCAAAATTCAAAATCAAAAATAAAAAAAAAAGTGGTGAAAAATCAATTACTGAAGCTTCTTTAATCTTCACATTAGAACCGCTTGAAACGATAAGCAGAAAAGAAGATGATAAACGAGTAATACACTAAAATTTGCAGTAAAWTGATGTTCAAGAAATAAAATATAAACCAAAGAATGTGATTTTACCTGTATTCTTAGTGATAGAAATTCTGATTACTGATGATTGAATGCAAATCTTGATGATCAAAATTATAACTCAAATTAAATGATTTCTTCATAATAATTTTTAAGCATTCATAAAGTTTCATCAAATTCAACCAAAAAAACAAAATAAAGTATTTCTTGGAATCACAATCACAATATAGACTATACTGAAAGAAACCAAAAATAATTTCATGCAATAACAGAGCATTTTAATCTAAACTTCGCTCGGCAAAATTCGAAATCAACTACAAGCTTAAATTCGAAGTAGAAGATGCTTAATCAGCAATATACCAAAAATTGCAGTAAAATAAAGTTGAAGKAAGAAATTAAATATAAACCAAAGAATGTGATTTTACCTGGATTATTAGTGATAGAAATTCTGATTACTGATGATTGAATGCAAATCTTATTGCTGAAAATGTGAAGTTTTTAAGCAATTTCTGAAATTTGTACCCTTTTTTCTGGGTTGTTTTGAGAATTTGAGAGTCAGATAACTAGAGAGAATAAAGAGTTGAAGAAGTTTCAGGCACGAAAATATGACATGCAAAATATAGAAGAAAAAAGAGGGAATCTAGTACGGAGTACGAAAAATTAAATGAACAAAAAAAATGTGAGATAAAAATGATAATGTACTTCCTACTTATCGTTTTAATTGCAACAAGTCAAATTATTCACAATAATTTTAACAAAATAAAGAATGAGATTATAACTTAAATGTGTTAAAATTATTTTGTTTAATTTGCTCATTTACATTGTTTGTTGCAATTAAAAAGATACTGTGAAAGTAATAATAAGAATAATGATAATAATAATAAATAAATAAATAAATAAATAAAAGAATGATCTTTTCTTCACTACATCACATCTTAGTAATATTGATTTGTTGGATCACTAGATAATCCGGAGTATATGCTCGGTTTTTTGACTAAAGTACAAATTGTTGGAGAATTTAATAAATACAAGGGTCACAAAAGATAGTATACAATTAACAACAACGAAAATACTTTGAGACATGTAATCACTTTTTCAAAGAGATATTCTCGCACTTACACTAAAATACGGGTTACACGGAATTCGCTTTCGAGAAATAACAAAGTACAAAGGGAATCGCGCTTAGTACGATTCACTTTCAATGAGAACAAGTTTAGTTGTGGTTGTGTTTTTGATGATGATAATGAAGAGAGAAAAACTTGACATACATAAAACATAAGTTAATGTTTTCTTATGTTATATTACGACAATAAACTTAGGCGAGTACTTCTTATGCTTTGTTTGATTATTTACAACACCATAACCAAGCAAATAAATCAAACAAACTTGTTTTTAATACATACACTAAATAATTTTCAACATTCTCCCCCCATTTAGTGTATCAAATCAAATAAGATAAACATCAAAACCATCATCATCATTCATCATCAATATTTGCACACGACACATGTAGGTGTATTGTTGTTGTATCACTTGTATAAATCTTCTTGGTATAAAGGAGGAATTGACAAGTATGTATTATTAATGATTAATTTGGTTCAAGGTTATATTCTATGGTTTAATAGAATAATTAAAGTATTACAATGAATTGAAATCCATAGAAGCGTGAATATTATATTGTGTTTATTGTAATAAATTAATCATGAAGTTATAATCTCTTGGTTTAGATAATTACTAGATTGTTTTGCACGCGATGCGTGCTTTGTTATGTAAATTTCAAAAATGTTTTAAAATGAAAATTTTAAATTAGGAAATTATTTTAACATTTTTTTTAAAATTTTTGATATTTGATTAATCTTTCAATTTTCTTTGGTAATTAATTAGCTCATTTATTTACAAAAAAATTAAATTATTAGGAACTTACTTGTATTGTTTTGCACGCGATACATGCTTTGTTATGTAAATTTCAAAAATGCTTTAAAATGAAAATTTCAAGTTAGGAAATTATTTTAGCATTTTTTTCAAGTTTTTTATATTTGATTAATCTTTCAATTTTCTTTGTTATAATGAGCCATTATTTTAAAAATTAATATTAGTAACTTATTTTAGTAAGTGGTGTTTTGAAATTTTTAGGTGGATATCACCTTTTTTCCATATTAAGAGGGTCAACGTTATCAATTTAGTATTAATTGACATAATATATGCACATAATTAATTTGTTTTATAGTGAAAATGTATGCATTATTTTATTACCTTCATTAAGGGTAATTTAGTATTTTGAGAGGGGACACCATCTTCCTCCCCTTCTCTTATATAAATAGTGAGATGAATTATTTGTCAATATGATGATCAATTTATTTATTGATGTATTTTATGGTTTCTCCATTTGATGTACTAAAAATGACAATTTAGAAATTTGATAGTAAAGGTTTTATAGTATAATGTTATAGAAATTATCAACAAATCATAAAAAATATCAAAAAAGTGCTTAAACCAACAGGTTGAATCGGGTCAGGTTAAAAATTAGCAAGTTTGAACGGGTGTAAAAGGCACGGGTTTGAACGGAACAAAATTCTCAAAAAACTTGACCCAAATCCGCTATTTGCATATGATCGGGTTCCCCCCAGGCCGTGTTGAAATTTGACACCTATAGACAATACATATAATCACATGTATAGGACTGGCTTCATAAATCTAAATGGCGGGAATATGATGATTCCTACAACACTAATATATATAGGGGTTAACAAAGAAGTCCAAGAGTTATTTTTCCATCAAGGAAACAGTATTACACAACACTCTTGTTCGGTCTGGTGATACAACATAAACGCCAGAAAGGAAGATATGACAATGTCCCATTATCAATCAACCCGAAGGAGAAGCCCTTCAAGTGTTTAAATGGAGAAACTTYGAGGGAATGAAAGGAAAATTCAAATGTAGAGGAAACGCCAAATAATCGCCACCATGGAAGCAACCGCCAAACAACCAACCCACGTTTCTCATGCATTGAGCGTCTATAAATAGGAGATTAGAGTCCAAGCAAACAACAACAACAATACATCAAACATCAACTTATCTTCCTTCGCATTTAATTTACTACTTTCCTTTAGCCGCACTTGGCTTCGCAGCCAAGTATAGTTTAGCATAAATTAACATTAGCATAGTGTAATCTATCATGTATCATTACTTTGGTGCTTTTCATTTCCGATTGTGTGAACATTGAGGTAATCATCATTTTTCGTGATACAATTGCAGTCTGATTCTATCGTTACTATTTTAATGGAAGGTTTGTGCATCTTTTATCAATCTTGTTTACCCTAAACTCCAATTTCATTCCACACTCGGCTTAATTCCCAAAGTATCCTATTTTCTTTAGCCTTTGTCTACGTCCCTAAGATCCTTTTTAATGTTAGCGAGGTTATCTATTATAAACAGTAACCAGAGGGGCAACCCCCTGCCGAACAAAAAACAGCATTGAGCGGTTGACTTGTTGGTAAAGTGCAAAATCACCTCAACATGTTTTTTAACGACCACAAAAGATGATGACTTTGATGAAGGCCTTTTCCCAGGGTGCTTATGAGGACCTTGTCTAATGATGAAAGGATTGTTCTCAAACTTGAAAATCAACCGACAATAAGGGGTGAAAGTTATTTCAAGTGGAATTATTAGTTGCATAGAAAATTTCATTAGTTGATTTTCTCATAATTTTAATTCTTCAATTTAAATGAGTAGTTTTTTTTTTTTTTTGTAAATAATTCTTTTAAATTTATTTAACATAACACGGGCATTGTCCGTGACAACATCTAGTGTGCAACACTTATTATGTAGCAACTTAGCTCTATTATCGTCAAGTGAATTTTTTAAATTGAACTTATTTCTACTGAACGAACTGAACACYTTTTTACTAAAACCTAAACAATTTTTGATACACAAGCACCCTAATAAGTTCTTGTCATTAATGTATAGTAAAAGATTGTAATCAATWCTAGTGATTCTAGGTCATACTTTTGATACACAAGGAAAGTTCTTTGTCACCCAATGTATAGTAAAAGATTATAGTATAATACAAATATATATTTTCAAAATTTTATTTCAGGTAAAGCTTAAAAATGACATGAACACTAATTCCTTCAAGATCGAAACGCCCAAAGAGCTCAAACCCATCAATACATCGAGAAGAATGAAACACATAACCTAATCTACTACTCGTAATTACACATCGTTAACTAACTYTAGTTGACATGAGATATTAACGTCCTCTTGTTTTTTAATCAGTATTTAGGTTTAAACCTTGAGTATGAAAAGTCATACAAATTCATTCACACCAGCTCAATCATCGCTAAAAAAAATGTGATTTAAGACAACATACATTGTAGTATTGTACCACTATTTGTACAACAGTGTCTCTCATATTTTTTTATATTGGATCTCCGCGCACACTCGAAAATCATTATGAAAATTGAATACAACTGTATGGTACAAGCGTATAATAGAGGTGATCATGGGCCGAGTCGGGTCGGGCTTGGCCTAAAATTTAGGCCCTTTGACCGGGCTCGGGCCGGGCTTAGATTCGGGCCTAAAGTTTGTGCCCAAACCCCGGAAAATAAGGTCGGGCCTAACGGGCTTTTTCGGGCCGGACTCTAAAAATAACCAAAATGCCTAAATTTTGATCGCCAAAGCCCGATCAAAAAACGAAAATTTCGGGCCGACCCGAGCCCGGCCCGAATTCGGTCCGAAAAAGTCGTGACCAAAGCCCGCAAAATTTCGGGCCGGATCGGGCTTTTTGATCACCTCTAGCGTATAGTCTATTACGCATAGCTTCGTTGGATGATTAGAAAGGTGCTCAAAACAAAAGGAAGTATATTTCTATCAAAATGGTTGGGATAACAAACCCAATCAAACAATATCATATTGTTTTAGATTTATTTTAATAGGTAAAAAGGACAAGTGGATCCCATGTGATCCCCACTAAAAAAGAAAAATCAGAACAACAAAAAATTCCGTCTATGTAAAATTAAACCCCGTCTATGTAAATATAAGGTATGTCTATACATTTTGATGGATGTCTATGCAAATTAAAATATAATCCATCAAAGAAATTGTTGGAAATGACTACAATGCCCCTCTTGTTGGATTTTTATCCCAACCATTTTGATGGATTTATCAGCCCTCAACAAGACAATTGGACCACGTTCCAAAAGTTCCTCAATCTGTCAAATATAACAGTAAAACACCCTTACTTAAAACACAAAATTAAAAATCAACTAGAGTTGACTTAAGTGGTTAAGGGTCTCAAACTCCTTAACCAAGGTCTCGGGTTTGAGTCTTGGAATGAWAAAAATTCTAACTTGGAGGGATACTGCCCATCGAAGTACCCGTGCAACCTCCCACGAGGGATTAGTCCATTCGCCAAAGGCGATGAGAACTCCCGTATAAGTACCCAAAAAATGAAACACGAAATTCAAAAAAAAAAAAACAAATAAAATAAAGAAAACTCCAAAAAGAAAGGCACTAAAACAGTCTGCAAAATTCACAATCCATCCCTGTCTTAAATCGGTGACAACCAGTCGTCGCCGACGCCCATTTTCGGCTCGCCAGAAAATTCCAACACCCTCACTCTCTCTCCTCTTCTCTCTTCTCTCTCATCTCAATCTCCCAAATTTTCCCCCAATTCAAAACCCTAATTTCTCCCCCAACACAAATCACAATTGAAATTCCCTTCTCGTTTCACCGAACACATTCTTTCGCTCACTCGATCCGGATTTCGCACCTCCACACTCACTTTTAGTGGCGATTGAGGACATGATTCGTTTTCAGCGGTTGTGATTCCCACGAATCCATGATTTGATCGGCGAATTTGAGGGAGGTTGTGGTTTTGCGAAGTCGAAATGGCGGCACAAAACCAAGGTGATCCGTTTGATGCGTATTTTAGGAGAGCGGATGTGGATCGTGATGGTAAGATTAGTGGCGCTGAAGCCGTCGCTTTCTTTCAAGGCGCTAATTTGCCGAAACAAGTCCTTGCTCAGGTTTCTTTCTTTCTGTATTTCTTGCATTTTCTCGCTCTTACTTGTTTCTTAGTTTGTTTAGCATCTCCGAGCTTGATGYTTATGTGATTCTAGCTGAAATTGATRTGAATTTCTTACTGTTATGACGTTATTTTGGCTTTTAGTTCGCTAATTTTGGCTGTTTGTAGTTTGAATTTGGATTTCGAATGATTAGGGTTATTTTTGAATGATTGAACTACTGTAATAGAATAATGAGATGAGAATAACTGGAATTGAATGGGATGAGTGCATTGCAAAGCTGAATTTGACTACTAAATTGTTCAACTTGGTTTGATCTGCGTGTGGAACTCCTTATATAGTTATACCAACTATGTTGATCTGAAGCTAGCAGCTATTTTGTTATTGGAGGGGTCTATAGTTGAAGAGTATAACTTTATCCCCTAGTTAGTGTGTGGACTGTTAGAACGAGGCTCTACTTTATTAATCTATTACGATGATTGTACACCTCTGCTCTTCTGCTTTGAATCTATCGTTTCATAAATTTCATTATTACGGGAATTCTGGAAGCTTTTGTTGCTCATTCTCACAAGGGCYGACATGGATGGTTTAACTTTAGAATTGTTAATTAGTTATACGAGTCTCTGATCTTTCATCAATGTTTATTGAGAGTAATGATAGAATGGCCAGAGGAAAAGCAATCTTATGTTCTGATTGTGATTGCTATTGCCTTTTGCACTTTTTTTTTGATAGGACACTTTTTAGATTGTTTAGTTTGATACAAGTATATCATCACTGTTAGGAAAATTGGTAGCAATGTATTGTGTATCCGTTAGCAATCTGCACCCTAGMTAAGGCTTTTACCCTTTACAATCTTTAGATTTCTCTATGGTCTACTTGGTTTAGCCTTATTTCTAACGTAGTTTGCAGTAGGCTGTAGTATCCAGATACTTGGCAATAACTTGTCCTGTTGTTTATGAGTCTGTGACTGCTTTCATCCATGGCTTAAAACCTGGTAAATCAAGAGCCTGTCCAAAACTTGTCTTTAAGAATCTATGGATTCAAGTAGACTTCGAACTAGTTGTCACTGTGGCTTATGTCCATATTCTGCATCGTAGAATTATCTCTCTTAGGAGTCTTAGCGTTGAGATGCTATACTGGTTATCATGTTGACGTGCTCATCTTGATGAATTTTGCTGTCTTTTGTTGACTGTATTTTCTTTGTTCTTTATAGATATGGACGTATGCTGATTCAAACCGATCAGGTTTCCTTGGTAGACCGGAATTTTATAATGCGCTTAAGCTTGTGACTGTCGCACAGAAACGTGAATTGACTCCTGAACTTGTAAAGGCAGCTTTATATGGTCCAGCATCAGCTAAAATACCAGTGCCGCAGATCAGTTTTCCTGCTGTTCCTGCTCCCCAGTCAAGTGTTGCTGGAGCTGCCCCACAGGCTTCTCAGGCAAGCACTGTTGCTCCTGTTGCACCCCAAACTCTGGGGCCTAGAGGAGTATCTGTGTCGCCAAATGTGAATAATCTGAATATGAATCAGCAGTACAGTCAATCACCGGTAACAGGGTTAGTGAGACCCCAAAATACTACCACAACATCTGCTCAGGGATTTGGCTCTCAAGGTTATTCTGGGGGCGCTCTACCACCTGGTCAAAACCTGCCTAATTCAAGAGCAGCAAATGATTTAGGCCTTGCAAATGCAGGAAGGCCACCAGTAGGAGTGTTCCCACCAAATCAGGCTGGAGTGCCATCTGCCGCAGCTTCAGCAGCTTCATTGCCTTTTAGTCCTGTAACAACAGGATCTTCAGTTGCACAACCTAGACCGCCTGTTTCACAAAATGGGTTCTCCACAGGTTCTTTTGTTAAAAGTGATGCATTCTCTGTATCTCCTCTACCCAATGAAGATGCCTCTGTCTCTAATTCATCGGCTGGTGGTTTACAAGTTCCCCCTGCTTTTGCCCCTGTTTCTGGTGCCAACCTATCTTCCTCTAATCAGGGATCTGTTCCTCCTCAACCAAATTCATTTACTGCACATTCAGTTGGTGGACAGAATCAAAAGTTACAATCGAATTTGAAACCGAATCAACCCATGCCAGTCAGTAATTTTGCTCCTCCTGGCCCTCGTGCATCTTCTCCTCAAAGTTCTTCTGGACATCAGTCCCAACTGAATTGGCCTCGACCGACACAGACTGATCTACAGAAATATACCAAAGTATTCATGGAGGTTGATACTGATAAAGATGGAAAAATTACAGGTGAACAGGCACGCAACCTGTTTTTAAGTTGGAGGTTACCAAGAGGTGGGTGGTTCATTTTGTCATCTAGTTTTCTGCAAGATAATATAGGTGTTCTGAGTATATCATGTACTTCTGTATGCCTTTATTGGTATTACTTTTGTAGTTTTCATTTTAAACTTTGTTTAGCTATCTGTTTTTTCTTTTCTGAACCAAGAGAAGGAATTGAGGGAATAATGAACTCAGAAGGGATCTTTAATAGTTCTATACATCTATGAGTCTAGTTAGTGGGAAATATGGATTTTTTTTTTTACTCTCTTTACCTCTTATCGCTTTCTCGTCTTTTTTTTAAATGATTCTTGGGGCTGGTGGTTTTAAAAATCTTTGTTCCTCTCTCTTTTTCTCTCACTTTCGGCTTTATTTATTTTTGGTTTCTACAATCACCTTCACCACCGCCTTTTAGCAAACTTCACATTATTGTTCCTCCTACATAGATGGGCTGTATCCAAGTCATCTTGCCCTTAGGTAGTTTGAAATGGCTTGCTATTTCGATAAATAGGCTGAATCACCTTGTTTTTTTTTTATGCCCCCTGGAACCTTGGCCTTGATGACCTTTTTAATCTATATTTAGTTTGTGAATAAGGTGATGGAGTTGGGAATGGGAATGCCCAATACGTAATAGAGGAGAGGTTGTGGTGAGAAGCGAGAACTTAGAATTGTAATAGTTAGTTGCGTGGTGTTGTACTAAGGTAGGTGGATGAAATTCACCTTTGTCAAGTGCATATATCCGAGTGTTGTTGGTGGGTTGTGGACCTTGTTGTTTTTGGTGCCCTTGACAGCTGATTTATCTCATCTCTTATTTTCTTATCAGATTAGTGTAGATACCTTGATGAATTTCATAGGGCGTGTTGGTTGGTGGGGGGTGGGGCAATGCATAATGTTGGAGGTGCGGGGCTGGTGGGATTGGTGATGCTTGATAGTGGTGGTGGTGTTGGTCATGCTGTCATAGGTGTTCATAGGCTGTGTTGGTGTTGCTTGACATTTTGAAAGTGATGATCTGTTGTTGAATTGTGGTAGGTGCTGTAGAGGAGCTTAGGGGATATAAAGCCCTATTTGAGGGTGGGTGAGAGGAATGAAGTTATAGGCTAACATGATTACACAGCTATGAATAAAGTGCTGTTTTCAATATATCCTGCTATTCTGCAATGACTATGGGGTACTGGGTGCATGTATTCATTTTATATGATGTGGTGGAATTGTGGCACTCTGTGTCTTGTTGTACTACAATATAAGGTGTTACAGAAATGTTGTTTTTGCTGGCATCACAAATTCATGTGTTGCAGTTATTAGTTATTAGATTACGCAATATATATAGTTTGGTTAATTAGTTAATTACTTAAGACTTAAGAGACTTCAATCAAGAGAGAAAATTTATCAACTTGAAAGAATGTGCTCTAACCTAATTTTTCAATTTGACTTGGTGAATGAACTTTAAACTTTCCATGCTTAACTCATTTGGGAAGAGATTGGATGTTTTTCTAAGTAAGTTTTTTTTTTTTTTTAATAGTATAGCCATTTAGACTTGACACATACTATCAAATAAACTTTCCATGATGGTATGGCACACCTGGAAATTTATTTATTTATTTAATTTTATCTTGTTTCCCCCTTAAGATTGGGGGATTTTTTTTCTCTTCATAGATATAAATTGATGTGTACATGACCTGTCAGGGATTTTTCTTCTTTAATTTTTAATAAATATTTTTAAAGTATGAATGTATCTCCTTATTTTTGATGTGCCTCTCATATAGTATTGTTACATGCTCCAGAGGTCCTAAAGCAGGTGTGGGACTTGTCTGATCAGGATAATGATAGCATGCTTTCTCTCAGGGAATTCTGCATTGCACTTTATCTGATGGAAAGATACAGGGAAGGGCGTCCACTTCCTGCAATACTTCCAAGTAACATTGCGCATGACTTTCCAGCAACTGCTCAACCATCAACTACTCAACCTGCAGTTGGCTATGGCAATTCTGGTTGGGGACATTCAGCTGGTAAGTCTTGATATAGATGTGACATTCTGTTCCTAACAACTACAATTTGAAGTGTGAAGAGCTTTAGACTGAATAAAATTCTTAATTTTTGACCCTTATAGTGTATGAGCTTCCTTTTATTTGATTTCATATACTTATTCTTCCAAAATTTTGTATTGGCATATGTATGATAGGTTTCCAGCCACCACAGGCACCTTCTGGCACAGCTCCAAGACCCAGTGGACGTCCCCCTGGAAAGCCACCATTGCCAGTTTCTGCTCATTCTGACGATAGAATTCCTCCTAACATTCCTAAGCCACCAAAAGCCAAAGTGCCAACTTTAGAGAAACACCTAGTAGATCAGCTGAGTGAAGAGGAGCAGAAATCACTCAATTTGAAATTTCAGGAGGCAACCGAGGCAAATAAAAAGGTATGTACAGTGTTTGTACTCCTTTTGGCAACAATGATGTGAAATGGTATGTTTATGCTATTTGATGTTGCATTGTTGATGTGAAATTGTGGCCATGTTGTATTGAGTTTCAGTGAGGTTGCATTTAGGAATTGTTTCTTTTCAGGAACTTTAATCCCCAATACCTCTATGTGAGGTTTAATTTTTCTCCATTGTAAGAATTGTATTGTTGACTTCTAAGGTTTGATTTGTTTTTTACGACTATTTTATCTGTGTTGCAATTATTATTTCAGTTATTTTTACAAWWTCAAATATAAACGTTTCGTATAAAAAGTGACTTTTTATTAGACTGTCAGTTGATTTCACATTCAGTGTTAAGTGAATTACTGATTATGAGTATGGTCACTTTGACTTGGTTGTAGTCGTTACCTTGTACCTTAAAGGCCCCTAACAAATTACCAAATAGGGACTGTATAAAGATTTTGGTGCGATGGTGAGAGAGTAACAGTTGGTGGGTGATAGTGACCAATGCTGAACTTTAAATTTAAAAGTGTCTGGAGCTCTTATTTGAAGTTTTCTCATATATCATTGCCCTCCTTTTCTTTCGCCGAGTGATTGTGGGGATGGGTTGAACTGTTGAACTGTTAGCATGTAAATAGTTTTTTGCTGTAGGTTTTCAACTGTTTTTTAGAAGCACATTCTGAGCTTGTGTCAGCCATCAGGTGTGATATTTCTTGTGTTACATGATTTTTTGGGTGTTGTAGTCAGTTTTCTTGTGTTGCTTCTCTGGATGTCTTTTGTGGTTGGGTCTTGGATTCTGAAATTTTGATGGCTTTTACTTTGAATTAGACAGTTTTAATTTCCATATGCACTATGTGGTGATATTTCTTTTTTGACCTTGACATAACTGAAATCATGATCCTTCTGTTCCTCCTGAAATTTTAGCGTATCCCCCTCTCGATCTCGTGTTGCTACTTGTTAACAATTCTTTGGTTTAGTTAAAAGCTAGTACTTGTTTAGTTGTTTCCATATTTGTTTCTTCATTTATACAGAATTTGACAAAGTTTATTGGTTTATGTAAGGTTGAAGAACTGGAGAAGGAAATAAAAGAAGCAAAAGAGAAAATGGAGTTTTACAGAGCAAAGATGCAAGAGCTTGTGAGTATCTTAATATAAGCATTCTTTTCCCCTAGTTAGTTTATTGTATCAAATAAATACACAATTTGATGTAGTATGGCATGCACGAACATTTCTTCTGCTAGAGCTTAGATAACGATAATGTTATGCAATCAATCATTTGTGAACATTTCTTCTTTTGCACTTTCTTCCCTTCTTATGTTTTGGCTCAACGGGAACAGTAGTCACCACTTACTACGCTTGTTGTATGGCTATTGGTATTATTTGTATTGTTGTAGTTTTTTTAATTTGAAACGGTTGCTAGTATGGCATTCTTTTGTAGATATATCTAGCATAAACTGTTATGATAATGACTTGTTGATTTGCTCATGTCTACCATTTAGGCCTTTCAAGTTTAGTGCACTGGTTTACGAAATCTATATGGAACTCTCCTTCACTATTACATTTATTAGAATTATTATGAGGTTGTTTTATTATGGTACAGCTACAAGCCTACAAGTTTTTCTAGTTTGCAAGTTCATATTTGTGTCAGTTGTGTGAGGGTGTAAAATATCAACACTGGTGTTTTGATTTGTATATTTACGGATTTCCTTATTTCTATGGCCTTTATACTTTCAATGTAATTGAGTTTTCCACTGTCAAATATTAATAGGTTTTTTTTTTTTTTCCTTCCCTATCTTAATATTATATTCTTGTAGGTTCTCTACAAGAGTAGATGTGATAGTCGGTATAATGAAATTTCAGAAAGAGCTGCTGCAGATAAGCGTGAGGTGCGGTTCTTGTTATTAGCCAAAATTTGACTCATCAGTTTATGCTAGTTATATCTTAACAAGAATGTAACTTTTCAGGTTGACACTCTGGCTAAGAAGTATGAAGAGAGGTACAGGCAAGCTGGTGATGTGTCATCGAAGTTGACACTTGAAGAAGCAACGTTCCGTGACATACAGGTTTACTTGAGAGTTATTATTGCTCTGCAGTATGGTAAGAAACATCTGAGTAATAAAGAAATAACGTATTCTGGGTATATGCAGGAGAGAAAAATGGAGATGTATCAGGCAATTGTGAAAATAGAGCAGGATGGCACTGATGAGAACCTTCAGGTATTTGTTCTAAGCTATGAAAAGATTACAGAAGATAGATGGTTTTCTCTCGTTATAGGCATTTCTGATACCTGGAGAGTTATGATCAGGTCCGTGCTGATCGCATCCAGTCTAGTTTGGAAGAATTAGTGAAATCGCTCAGTGAACGTTGCAAGAAATATGGACTGCGTGCAAAGCCAACCACATTAGTTGAGCTTCCTTTTGGTAACTCCATACACTTTAACACGTTTTCTTCTTTCTGATCCTTTTTCATGCTAAAGTAAAGGGAATCCCTTATGAGTTAGGACCTCTATTTATATGGTTCCGTATTGCTGATGCCAAGTGCTGTTGGCATTCTTGTGCTTTTCTAGTAAGTTTTGATGTTTCAAAGATAATGGATGGTTCAATGAGGWCATCCTTRATAAATTCACTTAGTCTCTCAAGGTTATATGGTTAAGTAGATTAGTTAAGGTGATATATCTACTTATCATACTTGATTAATTTGATCTCACTAATCTTTTGAACATTTTGTTTTCTGGTTTATGACTGAGACCGGTGAGATTATTTTTAGAATTGTGGGTAAGCTTGGTTTGTGCTTGCCAAGTGCTCCTTAATGACCCACCAGGCCACAATTTATGTATGTTTTCTCCCTTGGTTGGCCAAGTGCTTGTTTTTGTAACAATAGCTTTGAATTATTGGAGATTTCGTTGTGAACTTGTGATTTTCCCTGGTGGGGTTATAGGAATAAGGAGATTAATCGAAAGATAGTAGAGATTGTGATTGATAAATGTGCTGTAATCGTACTTTGAGTCCTTTGACCTCTCGGGATTTGACTCTTTTCCTTGATTGCTAGAGGAGTTATTTATTGTTTCAATTTCCAGAAGACATTTTGTCTWGGTTCAGGAGTTAATGTTGTTGAATTATAGTAGAAATTGTAAAAYATGGACTTAGATTTCACTCGAAACTTAATCAAAGTCGTCGAAAGTATAAGATCTTCTTTGTTAGTATGCCTTGAATCTATAATTTTGCAAAGATATTTAAGGCTTWAAAAGACTAGTAGTTATAGGACTTTTGGCTTCGCTTGGAAGTAATTCTAATTTACAATTACGATTTAGATGTGTTTTTTCTGAAGTTGTTTTTTTGCAGGTTGGCAATCTGGCATTCAGGAGGGTGCGGCTGATTGGGATGAAGATTGGGATAAATTTGAAGATGAAGGCAAGTTCTAATCATGTTACTATATGACATTTTAGCTATTATTTATCTTATATGTTTTGAAGTAGAATTTTCCTTCATTTCTTGCAGTTCTATGCTTTTATAAATTGGTTGATTTCTTAAATGAAAACTGGGRTTCTAAACTATGGTTTACATTTTGGACTTTCGGAAACATTTTTGCTAGAAATTTTATTGCAACATTTTTTCACTTGTTTCRCAATCTGACCTAATTGATGTGGCGAACTTGCTTTATAATGATCATAGAATTCTCAGACTTTGGCCAAAGTATACATGTTTAATTCTGGAATGACCTTGTCTATGTGGTATTTATGAAAGCACATATTTTTTCGTATGACAATATGGTGGTGAAGTTTCATGTAGCTGATGCTGTTTAGCCTATTCGAGATGATACTTTTTTTTTTTTTTAATTCAATTAGTCACTTATTGCCAGACTTATCTTCTATGTTTTGTCCCCTTTCATTTTTCTTGTGAGCTGTCTCTTCATGCTCTTTCCTTCCAGTTGATTCCCTTTTCTGATAATGCAAAGCATATGTTCGCCAAATAGTCTACATTTTTGGTCTGTGTGGACATAACTAGTCACTAATGCAAGATAACCTAAAGAAATAGAGCCTAGATTTCTGAATAATGGATGGCTGGTGGAATCCTCCTGGAGGTGGATAATGGGAGTTTGCTGTGTTGAGATGGATCATTCTCTCATGGCCATATAAGTTATATGTTGATGGAGTCTTGGTCAAATAAATTCATGGTGTTTTTGAATTTTGGTTGCCAGTATTGTGTTACAATTTCACAAGTTGTAGTTGTATCCTAGATCTTGTCTTAGACTCTCAGTCGATCAAACCCTTAGTCTCATAAGTGGGTTAGCTGCATGAACCAAAAGCTATCATTCCGTTTTTGTCATCTGCTTCATATCTTTTCCACTCCTTTCAACCAAGTCATTTGTGGTCTCCCTGATCCCACCCTTCCACTTTTCATACTGGTTCTCCCTGGGCTGTCCGTCTTACATTTCCAAATCAGTGCAAGCGATCTTCAGCGTTGAAGTTAGATATAATTTTTTGTTATCTGTTTTTTTGGTATTCTTCAAGCAGTCCATTCTGTGTTTTTATTTCGGACCTTAAGTTCTTCAGGTGTAGGGATATGTGATGTGACCCTTTCCTGATTTGAATCTTAGTTTGTGGATGAAATAGTAAAGGGTTGTGCCTAATATCTTACTTTTCTTTGTAAGTACTTTTTTGACAGCAGAATTTTTAAGTCACATGAGCATGAATGCCCCTTTATTATTCAAGTGCACTTCATCTTCCCAACCTATTTGCCTTTGGCAAAACAAGTAGAATTTCAAATTGTTAATAGTTGGTTGTGATTTAAAAAAAAAAAAAAATCTTTTTTGGGTTTCAGGCTATAGCTTTGTGAAGGAATTGACTGTTGATGTTCAAAATGTCATTGCACCACCAAAAACAAAAGTTAAAATTGTGAGGAAAGATAATGATATAGCTGCTGAGGGTGAAGCTGCTGTGCTTACATCAGACAATGAATCCAAGCCTGTGAAATCTTCTGCAAAGGATGAACAGGTGGCTGAAAATGGTGCAAGAAGTCCAGTTCTTAGTCCTTCAGCTAGAAGCAGTAGTCCACATGATGGATCTAAGGATAACCTTTTCAGAAAGGCTGGAAGTTCAGATGCCTCACCTCATACCAAGGAATCTCAGAGGTATGCCTTTATGGACTTRTGGTGTAGTAAGGACTATTCTTTGCTTGGAGTTTCTATATTTGATACTTATGCTTAGCTCTAATTATTTTTTTTAAGTGGTTATGTAATGATGATATTGAACATATAAGCTTCATTAAACCTGCCTTTTTGTTTCCCTGTATGATTATGTTCTTAGTCCTACGTAAAAGAGTTTTTTTTTTTTTTTTTTTTTTTTTTTTTTTTTGTGAAATCACAGTGGTCCTTGTTGGTTGACTCAGCTTTTGAGCTTTTGATTTTGTTTTAATTTATCTTGTATTGCTAGAGTCCGTGATAATATTATTTGAAGTTTACTTTTATAGTTTTATGTTTTTGCCATGCATGCCCAAATTAATGTTTTGGAAGGACATGTAAGTTAATGTCTCAAACTCTCAACAAGTATTTCCCCCCTTGTGGGCTAATATTTCAGGGTTCTATGTTGGAGGTGGAGTTGTATTTAAAGTTCTATCACTTCTATGTATAGAGGYCTGTAACATGTGGGAAGATTTCCTAATCAAAACTCTTTCTGACAAGTCTATTTATTTGATGCAGTGACGTTGGTTTTGCTGATGCTTCTGTTTCTGGAGAAAAAAGTTTTGATGGGCAGGGAACATATGATTCTAATGACGATGCTGACTCAGTTTGGGATTCMTCAAAGGTAAAAATCATATTCTTTCAGAGATTGTCAGATTCTGAAATGTCATATACTGGACTTTAAATATCAGAAATCTTCGCTTGTTGAGTTATAAAGCAAAAGATTTTAACTTAGAAATCTTTATTTGAAGCTCAATATAGATTTGGAAAGGCTGTTATATATGTCTTCTGTTACAATTTGTGCTGCCACATAACATATTTGTATAATTCTTAAGACTCACCTTATGTGTGGGTGTGGGTGTGGGTGTGGGTGTGCGCGCGCGCGCGCGCGTGTGCTGTTGTATTATGCCTTTATCTTAATACCTTTTCTGAACTCTTCTGTTTCAGGATCTGGATCGTGACAAACTTAATGATGACTTATTTGGACATGGGCAATGGACTCTGCCTCCTATCAGAACTAGTTCATCTCAAGCTAATGACATTTTGCCCAAGAAAGGYATATTTGCGGATTCTGTACCAGGCACACCTGCAGATGTATTTTTGCCGAAAAAGAGCATATTTGCAGATTCTGTACCTGGTACACCAGCAGATGGCTACTTTCCTAAGCAGAGCATCTTTGCCGATTCTGTGCCAAGCACACCGCTTTACGAGTCAAGCTATTCTCCGCAGAAGCATGGAGAAGCACCCGAGCGTGGTTTCAACTTTTCAAGGTTTGATTCTTTCAGATCTACAGATAGTGGATTCCAGCCACAGGAAAGATTTTCTCGTTTTGATTCCATGCGCAGTACTGGAGACTTTGACTCGCAAGAAGATAGGCCATTCCAGCAGAGAGAGACATTTACACGGTTTGACTCCATGAGAAGTAATAATGATTTCGACTATGGGGATCAATTTTCTACGTTTGATGATTCAGACCCTTTTGGTTCTGGAGCTTTTAAGTCATCATTTGGAAGCGAAACTCCAAGGGATTCYGATGCTTTTGGGTCTAGTGCATTTAGGTCTTCTTTCGGAAATGAAACACCGAGGTCAGAGGTAGATGGGTTTGGTTCTGGTGGGCCTTTCCGGTCATATATGGGTAATGAAACTCCCAGGGCAGATTCAGACCCCTTTGGGTCTACTGCGCCTTTCAGGTCATCCCTTGGCAGTGAAACACCAAGATCAGATGTTGATCCATTCGGTTCAGTTGGGCCTTTCAAATCTTCTTGGGGTAATGAAACTCCAAGAGCAGATGCTGATCCTTTTGGTGGGCCTTTCAAGTCATCTTTCGGAAGTGAAACACCTAGGAGAGATTCAGACTATTTTGGATACTCTGGTTCATTCAAATCATCTTTTGGGAGTGAGACACCAAGGGGTGAGTTTGATTCTTATGGGTTTGGTGGACCATTTGGTTCGTCAATGGGCAGTGAAACACCAAGGGGAGACTTCGATACTTTTGGTTCTTCTGGGCCATTTAAGTCTACTTTGAGTAGTGAAACCCCAAAAGCACAGACGGATAAATGGAGCGCATTTTAGAGCCAAAACTACTTTGGATCATGTATCCCATGTTTCCCTCTTTGATGCTATATAAATTTTTGCTAAAATGCGTGCAATGCCCTCCATCTCGTGTTTCGACAAGCTACTTAACTAACTGCAAGTTGGCCACCTGTCATCAAAGCCGAAACTTCCTTGCTCGAATATTTTCTGCRGCATATATTTCCTGGCCTATACGCTTCATTTTTTCATTGTAAACATCTCTCCTATTACATATTTTCTTGGGGGTTTGCCGAGTTTGCAAAATTTTTGCTATTGCCATTTTCGTGTTGATGAAAAGTTGAGAACCACTGATAATCTTGTGATATTTTTTTACCCTTGCCAATATTGTGGCGTGTAATGAAAAATACAGTAGGCTGGCTTTGTAGTATCAGCAAGAGTGTATGTTATTCTTTATAGTTACCTGGAACATGACTTGTGTTAATGTATTATTGTAGTTTTGAATGCCATTTAATATTACAGCTCCATCTCTTCAAATCTTTGTATTTGTCCCTCTTCTATTATACTCTCGTACATTTTTAATTTTTTGTAGCCACACAGTGTTAACATAACGAACACCTTTATTTGCTTCTAAATTCGATACCTGCTGTTGAGATGCCCAATGAATACTCCTGTGTTTYTCTAGTTTGGTTTTTGAGAAAAGAAAGCAATTATGGAGTACTTCAGATTTGTTTTGTTCAATTTATTTTTACTTATTTGAACCTTATTATTAAGTAAAAATAAGTAGAATAGACCCATAGTAAATATTATTTTAAAAAAAATTAACAAATTGATTGTGGACATTGCTTCATGTATTCACTGGGTTGACAACTCACTACTAAATACTAGTAATAAAGGATTAAAATATTATTACTTATATACGAAGTATATATTAAGTGGGATTCTACTCGTCAAAAAAATATTAAGTGGGATTCTAGTATCAATATCTTTATCAACTCTATATTAGCAATGAGTAGAATAAGTTTTTTCCAAATAGATGAAGGTGAATTAGGCAATTAGCATTCCCAAGAGCATTGAAATAACACTTTCTAGCAATTTCCCACCTATGCTTGTAAAAATTTGTGATGATTTGTGTYAYTGTTATATAAWAATGACATATGGTTAGTTAATAAAATGTGATTAGTYATACACTGGTTGTCCGAACATTTTATTTTACACGAGAGTAATAAAATGTTTAATTTAGTTAAATGGTACAACACTTTTTTTGTTTGACGATAATAATATTTTTAGCTCCATAAACTTAYTGCTTATTTTCATATCTCATCAAAACATCTACAWGAAAAAATAGTMGRAATTYATATCTCGTGACAAACCTAAATATAAATTGGTTTAGTAATTAAGGATATCCTTGAGTTTTCTAACTTTATGTAATTAATTAATTACTTAAGCTTTGCTTTTGTCAGACGAAGTGAGAATCGAGTACCTCGACAGCTTGCGCATATTAGCGGTAATTTTGATAGCGGTTAATTTGGTAAGTAAAACGACACTTTCTCGATTAAAGAAAAATAAACAACAGCTTTTGTACAGTTTTTACCATGGGTAAAAAAGAGGTGATAAACCAAAGCATACGACAAATACACTGCATACAGTTCGACTCTTCTACTTACAAACTTAGTCTTTCAGATCAAACTTCTAAACTTCGTTTGCTCGAAATTGATGATGATTCTTTGATCATCATCAGAGTTGAACTTCATTTCGTAAAATAAATTCAGAATAATCGGGAGACTTTATGCGATTGAATGGCTTCTCCTTGTTGCTTGCAGTCAATCTCTCATCAGGTTAATCAATTTCATTAATCATCAATGAATTTAGTTTTTTTTTCCACTAATTTTTCTCTATAAACTTACAATTTGTTTTATAAGCCCTAATTCTGTCTTATAACAATCCGAGCTTTATTTAGTGCTTTTTGTGATGATTGTATTTGGGAGATCTCTTTGTTTTGTGGATTGAATTTATGATTTGTTCACTTGTGATGCTTTGGTTTAGATTATTATCTCTACATCTACTCTATTCAATTACAATGGAGATAAAGGTTATTGAGGTTAAGCTCCTAGCATTGTTAAGAAGCTAAAAAGAGTGCTTCTTTCTAATTTTATTTTTTTTATAAAAATTATAATTAACTAACTAAATGTTAGGGTTTAATATGTAGGAGAAAATAATAGTATTATAGTGATGATGGTTTTATATTAGTTGCTAGATATGTGTCATGAAATTATCTGATCAGTATTCATTAATTCAATATGTATATTACTATTATATAGCTGCTTGATGATCATCATTTTATGCTTCCTGAAAAAAAACTTTCTTTGTTGATTACCAAAATGCATCATCCTGAATGTTCGTCGGCTTGTAAAGTTGTATTGTTAAAATGTGTTTTATGGGTCATTTCTTTCTATATTAGATGCGGCTGTATGCTACGCAATCCATACGCCGACCGCTTAGCTGCCGGTAAGTACTTTGTTTCCCTATGTGATGTTTCCATTGGATATGTTTGAGAAGTGCATATGTCCGTTAAGTCTACTCCGTAATATACTATTTTTTGTTCTATTTGATTATTCATGTATATTGTCTGTCTATCTATGTTATTTCTCTTGTGCTTCTCTGCCTCTATCTTTAGTGGCATTAATTGAAGTCATTAAACTTAGCTCTTGTTGACCATTACGTCCTAAAGCTGTGAGGTAATATACTCTGTGCTTAGCAATAGGAAGTGTAAGGGAAACAAAATACCCCATATTTTCATACATTGTCATTATGAACCTATAGTGTTTGCTACAATAGAGGTTGTGTATAGACCTAAAAAAAAACAAAACAACCTCAATGAATCTTAATGCCAGGACTTGTTCTTTGGACTGTTTGGGGTGCATTCATTTCTGTTCCACATGTTGCAATGAATTTCATCTCAGTAATTATGATTAAAAAAAACAAGGTTATATTAGTTTTTTTATTTTTATTTTCTTATCTTTAAAACCATTCTGCCGTCTGGGCATTTTTTGTTGTAGCCTTTGTATACTTATAAATACTAGTTAGGCTACATAGTAGGTTTTGTTTCTTATTTTCTAGAACCTGAAATATTCAAGTAACATGTCTCAGAAGTTCTACAATTTTTGATGCCATACACTCATTGACTCGATGTTTTGTTTTCCTATGTATAAATATTCATAACAATATGCAGGTGTGATACTTCTATCAATCTATTTTCATTTCTGCGTACTATCTAGGAAAGGAGCCTGCCTGCGTACATTTTCCCAAAGTATGTGATAGTTTGCTTTTTCCCCTCCCTTCTTAAGACTTGTATTTTTCTGGTAGGTGCGGCTGAGAACCATTGCACAAGACAAACACGGTTATTATTGATCAAATAAGCATCAACAAGGCACGATTGTGGCATTTAGAAAGGGTGTGCTACTTATAATGCAGTCTCTATAGGTTCAGTTCCTCCTTTCTATAGGTTAATGACCTAAGACTAGTGTGAGCTCATCATGCTCAAATGGTTCCCGTCAGAGATAATCAATGTTTTCTTCTTAATCTGGTTTTGTCTAAAAATAAGAATCTTGTTGGGGAATCTTCTAAAAGTGGTTTGTAAGTAAATCATCTTGGGAATTGAAGCAGAGAGTAACTAGCAAAAAATCAAAATTAATTGAGGTAAGCATTTAAAGAAGTATACGGAGTATGTGGAATCCAGAGACCGCAAGGCATGGACAAACTATGAAATAACATGGAGAGTGATATATTAGAAGTTAGAATGTTCCATTTTCATATCCTTTCTAATCATCAGCACATTTTATAATTTTGTTCCATCACCCTTGCCCATCTTCCGTTTTTTATTTTTTTTCTTTTATTTTCTCTTTTTGTATTTTAATACTTGTAATACTAAGATGTGACCCTTTAATAGAGGAAAGCGGCATCAGGATGAAAAAACATGCAGCTGCAACTTCTTGTCCGAGATTTCCAGATGTAGTCTCATTTGTTTTTTTTGCTGTTTTCTCATCATAATACTTTTTATTTCTGCATTGGGGTTTTATTCTTGTTTGTCGTAGTTTCTTTATCCACTGAGCTCATATTCGGGCCCCATTCATATCTAGAAGCAAGGAACTCAAAAATAAGGAACATAAATATAAGTTGGCATAGATGTCTCTGAATGGTTAATCTACATGCCTGAGCAAATGTCAAATTGTGTTGCAGAAAAAGGCCTAGAAAGATTTACAAAGCAACTAGAGGTGCAAATCAAGTGAAGCAATTGCTCAAACTCCATWTTCAGAAGTATCTATTGTATATYTCTTCAAGTTTCTCATCTCTTATACTGAAGTAGGTTCCAGTGGCTGCTGTTGTGGTGATGGCCTGCAATCGCGCTGATTACTTGGAAAGAACTATTAAATCTATATTGAAGTATGCCTTGTTAAAATATTTCTAGTATTCATAGTTTTCTTTATCTAATAAGCATTATTTATCCCGGTCACTCTTTGTGGAATGTGTTGAGGTGGTCATATGTGCTGACTAGAGTGCCACCTTTTCAGATATCATGGTTCTGTAGCGTCAAAATATCCACTTTTTATATCTCAGGTAAGACATTTTGGTTAATCTACTTGGTGATTTTGTCTTGTAGCATATAATTTTCAGGTTTGTTGAATGTTAAATTATGTCATTGGCGTTGCTATCAGGATGGAGCAGACACAACTGTTAAAAACAAGGCCATGAGTTATGATCAGATAACTTACATGCAGGTATTTGATGCTTCTGCTGGATGCCATCTCATTAATTTCCATTTTATGGGAATATTTAAAATCCATTGTTTTAAAGTGTCAGAATTTGTAGGTAGATTTGAAATGATTGAATTATCCTTTTCTTTTTTTCCTTTTTACATCTTGGGCAGTATGCAAGTTCATTYTTCAGTGCTACATGCCTTGTCGGGAGTTTATTCTGTAATTGATAATAAATGATATATAATAGTGTGTYATTCATTGATAAAACTTCTCCACCTTCCACATGGCGATTGTTCTCCCACAATATGCATATTTCTTCACATTWATGTAAAGTATTGATTGTTCTCCCATTTTTCCATATGTTTCCGTATTAGTATATAATTAGCTACTAGTTCCAAAATTTTAATGTCACAAGAAGCATAGTTCATCAATATTGTTCTATTTAATCGCAGCACTTGGATTATGAAACTATTCATACGGAGAGACCCGGGGAATTGATTGCATACTATAAAATTGCACGTAAGCAATGATTTATGTTAGTGACTTCGATATTTAGTCATACTATTGGCTATTGC
>SNQN01007642.1:19549-32508 GCA_008642245.1 Bassia scoparia | reverse complement strand
TTACTTCATTCCAGTACATAGGCCTTATAATGTTCCAAACCACAAACACAACAATTATTGATATTAATAATAACATGTAGTATTAATTAAACAATACAATACGAGATCGTGAATTGATAATTATATATATAGAAGGATCAGCATGTTATTTATTATTATATACTATTTTAAAATACATACATTACAATATCAATCACCGGTGAATCCTGGCACGAATAAAAAACTAAGATAATTAATTTATATGTATGTAGTATGAGTATAGTCTAATTGTAGATAAGGGTGATCTGATAAGGTTTACATAGGAAATTAGGATAAAAGTCAGTTTACAATGGTTGGGATGGCTGTGCTCATGTAATACCGATCTAAAATGCGACAAAGGTAATTGTTGACATCGCGAAACAGTTACATAATCTCAGGACAAAATGCGTTTGAGGGTCGGCATGTAAAGTCGGCTGTGGGAAGTTTAGCGGGAGTGAGTTTGAAACCGTCACTCTGATTTAATGCTAACCGGGAAATGTATGCATGAATAGATAAGGGAGTTTAATTAACATGTTGTGTAAGTTATAATTGAATTTTAAGAAAACTAAAATGAAGTAAAAGTAACTTACGTTTGCACAAAATGATTGATAGTAAAGGTTTGTGATACGAAGTAAGTACATACTGTTAGTTAGTTGGGAGGTTGTGTTCGTGTTTTACTCCAATCTACAGTATTGCAAACAAGTGCAAGAGGGATGAACTCCGTATCTATTATAAGAAATACACTTGCATTGTTTCTCTCAGCTCGTTATCGAATCGAATTACACCTCCATACTACTTTCTATTACCTACAATGGCAGTCGCTATTATACAAGAAATTAGAGCTTGTATCTTGAGGGAGGTGGGTCCTTTGACCTGTTGTTCATCTGGAATTCTGTCCAAAGCGCCGTAGGATAGCTCAAACCGCTCAAAACTGCAGACAGCACTGCAATGAGATAGACCTGCAATGTTTACACATATGTAAGGATAACAACATGTTCCAGATTTGTGAGTGTCGGAATTGAATTAGTGAGTGTGGGTGAGCAGAGTCAAAAGAAGACAAATAAGTGAAATGATAAATTGAAGCTGGATCTATTGATTCTTTTGGTGATGATTGTAGCGTGGATAAAATAATTTTTGACATCTATGGATTGAATCTATATAATAGTGTGCGGAGCATCGATTTGAAGCTAAGGACATTAGATAAGTAGAATGAGAGAGTGAATAAGCAAGCTAATGGTACATATATAACATGTAAATGAGTAATAACGCATGCATTAGCATATATACATGGGCACTGACAATTACAAATTGCAATGCATCTTACCCTGTTGTCTTGTAATAAAATTGCAATAAATATGGATTGATTAATGTAGGGTTAAGTAGTTGGTACGTGGCATTGAGACACACAGGGCAGTAGCACACGAGGGCCCATTAACTCTTATACAATAAGCAATATAGTGCTGAGTGAACCAATAGGGAGAAGATCCAAGTCAGTTATTTAGGGAGTCACACCCTATGCAAAGTGGGATATTGATCATGACAGTACATGGTATCTCAGATGCCATGTCACAGTTTGAAGATCCTTCGACCATTGTGCATATGTTCGGTTGAGAAAGAGGCTAGAGCCCAGGGTGTAAGTTCAATTCGGAGTAGCACACCACGGGGTACATTAATCGCCTCTAAAGTATTGATTTACCTGGTAAATACTGAAACGTTCGGGCGGATTGGCTATGCGGTCGCGTCGAGGTCCATCAAGGGCTGTTCTCTGGTGCCCCAGGGGTATGTTCTAGGACTTGTTTTGTAGAGCAAGGATTTGCAGACCAGGTCCATCTTCACCAATCCGGGCTCGTTCGCGCATGCCGGAGGTCAGCATACCACAATATTGTAGCCAACAATTTGGCGCTAGAAGTAGAGGGTGAAGTTGGTACATATTGAGTGATAGAGAACCATGGATATCCAAACCAGGAGAATGCAGTAAGGAGCTACATAGAAGGCATAGAGGCATCCACGCAAGAGAGGCCGTCCAGACGATGAGGCGTCAACAAACACCTGAAGCGGGTTCAATCACTGGTACTTCTCAATACAAATACAAACACCCATCACCACACCCACACAACAAAGGATCGAGGAAAAAAGACTTAGGTGAATAAAATAGAAAGGTGCGGACTTTATCAACTAAAACCTCCTCCCTATGGGAAAGCGTAAGTACTGACGACTGCACCGGAGCCGAGAACAGTGGAGAAGCAGAAATAGTCTAAGGACTCCTGTCTGCATCCCGGTAGTTATCGGTGGAAACACTTGCGGAGTGGGAACCGAGGCAAGGAAGGTTACCTTTTTATGGTCAAATCCAGGCCACCTAAGGCGCTCAGTGCACAGATGTATTAGGAGTACATTGACAGGTAGATGGTGCCTTGCAAAGACCACCTGCGACAGAGGCGTCAAGAGGCGACTAATCATCTATCGCCAGCTGGACATCCTGCCTTCTCACATTGCGTTTGGTCAGTACACAGTGATTGCCGTTGGAGAGATGAAACGGTATGGGGCATGAGGTTGAGATATGCGAGTCCGATGCAGAGACGGTCAGCAACGTCAGATAGGATAGTACAACAGAATACTCGACTGTATACTTCAAGACACCATGACTTGGACTTGGCAACAGGCTGGGAGTCATTTCATGAAGGCTGTGGAAAATACGTCTCAGGCTTTCAAGCATGTGTTGGGGTCAGATCAACCAGATCCGATACAGGAGTTCAATCTGGCAAATGTTGTTATACGGATCAAGACTACAGGTGCATTCCAAGCTGAGAGTCGCAAGGTATCCTTCCCTTCAGTCACCATGAAGACTTAGGAGGAAATTTGAAAGCTCTAGCACAAAAAGTATAAATGCGATGATCAACGATCAAATTGATGGTGGACCTAGGATTGAGATCTGAAACGCTAATGTGGATCTTATGTAAGGGGACATGTACCCTGGACAAAGATGGGTGAAATTCACAAGAATCACCTGGTGCAAAGTATATCTCTACCAACGTATGACAAGGAATAGCAGAGTCTGGTATTAATAGCCCACAAGGTAGTGTCCATAGCTTGTGTTGACTGTGTGGCGAGATAGTTCAGCAAACATTTATAAGGTGTAGACATAGGAAGAAGAAAAAATCTTCATTGAGCTTTAATGTGCCTTGAGTAAACAGTAGGTAATAGAGTAAAGTTGGCGTGAGTTTAATCTACCAAGTTCAATAAGGATGCCATAATGTCTCTTGAGAATCAAGCCCTGATTTAGCTTGGGAATCATTGCTTCAGATAGGTCTCATACCCAGCCCTTCAGACACTCACCAGTCAAAGGGATACCTGGCCAGGCAATGCGATTTAGTATGTAGTATAGTCGACCGCTGGAGAGTTATCAACAAGGAACCACGGCAGGTCAGATGAGACGATACCAGTTTTACCTGAGAAAGAGGAAAATCAGACCGATATCGCGCAAAAATACCAGAAGGAAAAGGGCAGGAAAAAAAAGATTAAAGCACAGCACCACTGTCACTTATTTTAGAAAGTTTACTCCCTCAACAGAGACAGGGGTCAGTAAATTTCATCACAAGGAGGAGGATAAATGGCATCAAACCTCCCAAGAATCAAGGGTCTGAAAGAGCCTAATAAGTCTAGTGATTCATGAGTCCTGGGTCATGTCCATGAAAGATTGTCTTCACTGAAGTATAACATTGAAGAGCATGACAGAAAGGATTCTTTGCGTCAGATTACAAGAATTTGCCAAGATCAAGAGGGAGAAGCAGAGGCTCAGAAGGAAGATGGCAGAGATCAGTAAAAAGCAACTAGAGAGAGTACAGAAGGCATCGAGGTAGGCACAATGCAAGTGAAATTTCTTCAGACTTGGCCACCAGCCCATAAACACCTGAAAAATAGATGTAGACGCGCTAATTGTTCCGAATTTTACAGTTCGAATGTTTAATTCCTAATTAGCCTTTGGAGTCCTCGACTGTAGGGGGCTGGTGCCAGCCTAGTATTTTTGCTGTGATAATGTGTCATCAATGGCACACGTAGTCAAAATATAAGTTCACGATTGATGGGGGTAGCTCTGTAAATGTATGTTAATAATCATTTATCAAAACAGGGGCTACAGGATACAATAAATGAGCCACATCAGGAGCCAATATGGGATTCTGGAAACTCAATTCCCCACTAAAATGAAATTAATTGCATGCACTTAGGTGGTGGAATGATAGAGTTTATAGGAAACTTGTATGGTTGAGGGTCCAGTGGTAGAACTGCTTATTCACTATATGGGACATTAATATGCTATTGAAGAACATTTCATGGTGCCTTTGAAGGGGTAGCATATACTATTCATACTATGCTTTAAGTAAATGTATCAGATGTGGCAGAAGTGCAGTGTTGAGAGGTGTTTCGTAAATAGCAGCCAGTGGTATGTCAGACTCTGGGTTGAAATCATAAAGGAAAAGAAACTCATACAAGCTTGAAGGAGCAGGTAGATTGATGGAGGCGGCATCCAGTCCACAGCCTTTAAAGAAGAAGGGTGAAAAGGTCAAAGAGACAGAAGCACTCATCTCGAACAAGCATGAAATTTTCTGAACTGAGGCACAGATAAATTAAATCAGGGTGCCTGACAGGACAGTCGAAGGACGTGAAATGTCTACAGAGTCAGGTCCTGGTTAGTAGAAAAGACTGACAGAGATGCCAGATTGGTTCAGACTTGGGGCTAGGGAAATGTGTGATTTAAGTCAGCCTGATCTACAGGCGTCTATGAAATGTGTTTGGCTTATTAGCAGATGAAATCTGGGATTTAGCATTTGCCTGAGTCTGTATATATACACAAATCTCTCTCTTGATCCAGCAAGGAAAGCCGTAAGCAGAGAGAAGCTAACTTTCATGGATAAATCAAGTCGATTGAGCAGAGGTTCAAATTGTTAAGCAGGGTTTTGTGAGACTTGTGTGCATATCCTGAGTGGACTGGGAAATGTGGTTGAGTGTGCGAAAAACAATGCACCTGAGATGTGTGGATGGTTCACCAACTTAAACAAAAGCCTGCCAAAACTGCTGACACTCTGGCCTCACGGATAAAGATCAACTGTAGATAAACCATTGTCACTGCAGGCGCTCTTATGGAATGCTTTTTCAAAGATAATCAGCCTATCACCAATACAAATGATACGCAGACAAAAAGAAGGACAGATTTCATCACCGAGAGACCGAGCCCAGCTTGTGTCTATACAATCAATCATGAAGGCCTTGGCTCAAAACTGCTGGTCGGGACCTACCACGTTAATGGACAGTTTGC
This sequence comes from Bassia scoparia, assembly GCA_008642245.1. Taxonomy (NCBI): domain Eukaryota; kingdom Viridiplantae; phylum Streptophyta; class Magnoliopsida; order Caryophyllales; family Amaranthaceae; genus Bassia; species Bassia scoparia. The sequence goes on along the minus strand of SNQN01007642.1, from coordinate 27,179 downwards.
TGACTCAAGAGAGCAGGAATTAGAGTATAGTGTTGCATGATGGCATTGTCAGGGAGGTGTCATCAGAAGGATTATGCGAAAGACCTGGCAGAAAATTGAATTTGAGGAAGAACCAGGGTTCAAGTCTAACCCAAAGAAATGGTGTCTTGGGTTATAATCTGTAAATTTCTGGGATGCATGTGTCATCAGGAACGAAGAGATTGATGCTAATCTGATAAAGTGAAGGAGAAGGAATGACTTGCAGACAACAGACATCAAAGGATATCACAGAGGCTACAGCAAGATATGGCGGCTACATCACTAGATTATACCAGGGTGCATGTGAGAGTTCCAACGCATTTTTCAAGGTCTAAGGGTGTATAAAGGAGTTCAATTGGAATCAGAGCAAAAGGGAAGCATTCACAGCTTAAAATCATCCTGACAAAACTGCCTACTGGCGTAGACCAAGCACAGGTGAGATAGCCTAATTGCAGTTAGCATAAGCTGTGAGTGAGTCTTACTTAAAGAAAGCATAAGGGACAGCCTGTCTTACTTTTGTGATCTGGCAATTAACAGGTGTGGCAGAAACCTATACCCATGATTGAAAAGCTGCTATGCAGTTAGTTAGCGCTAGAAATGAGTGCTTACTTGATCTCAGCCTCATGTAGTTCTTAACATGACCCCTGAGAAATTCTTGAAAATTTGGAAAGTCTGTAATTTGACAATGTGGGCACTTGAGCATGTTTGAATCATTTTTCAGCCAGGACAGCATCAAATCACAAGCATTGGCGTCTGATTCTTAGGAGAAGTTCATATTTGGATGAAGAAGACGTCTGTACAGAAGTGGAGCTGTGGATGGTTACATCTGACTGTCAGAGCACTGATGGCGCATCGTGGCTGTGTGTATTGGCTTTCAACAGAGAAGGAAGTCATTGAGATATGCATAAGTTCAAGTGCCACCACAAATAGATGAAGCAGAGTGATGAAAGCTGATGATTTGCAAGGCTTATCACTGAGAGAATATCATTTCCTTATATTGTTTTATAGGATTGTGGGAATTGAAATAATACATCGATCTCAATTAAGTATGTTCAAGGTATCGAAAACCGAGAATCTAAAAATAGGGAATCCAAATCTTGCTTGTCAGTTCTTGGTTGCTTCGCCGGGAAATTCGCCGAGAAACATGCCGTAGATGCGCGTCAGACTTCCTGAGGAGAGAGAGAGAGAGCAGTCAGAGGGCCCAGGGGTTGCACCCTGGGGACCACCTCCGATGCTTAAGTCAGCAAAGGAAAGAGAGAGAAAAAGTAAGAGAGAGAGAGTGTTTTGAGGGAGAAAAAGTGTATTGGTGTTGGAAATCTAAAAAATTGGTCCGCCGATTCTGTGGTCCTCAATCCGGTAATATCAGGGCATGATCGTAATTTGACCAACAGTCAGAAGGGTCTAGAAGATCTCCTAATAGAATTCTGTTAGGCTGCTTCTCTAAGAAGTTATCTTCTGTTGACTGGTCAACGCAATCAATAATGACCTTTTTGTAATTATCCATTGGGCCTGGCCCAGTTTCGGATGAGCCAGAACAGTCAGCCCCACGCTCGATTTCTTTAATCTTTTAAATTGTCGAGCGTAATAAATATCGGACCTCGTATAATGGCCTAACATTCCTTAGGGTAATAGAAGAAATCCTCCACTTAGGATTTTTAGCCCCTGCCCTAAGGACTGATAGGCAATTAGTATCTGCAATGCCAACTGAATTCCCTTTAATCCGCTTATATTGATTCACAYATTATCAAGGGCAAATACCATCATTGGCGTTCATAAGTGAAAAAACACAACAGGTGAAAATTGGCGATCCGAGAAGTGTGCAAAATGAACCCATGGGCGATTACAACCCATGGCGTTCAGAAGCTTAAAAATATATTCAATGAACCCATGGGCGATTGCAGCCCATGGCGTTCAGGAGATAAAGTCCATGTTTCAAAAACATGGCGGTCCGAGAAGTAAACCAAAGTGAACCCATGGGCGATTATAGCCCATGGCGTTCAGGAGCTAAAAGTCCATTTTTGAAAAACATGGCGGTCCGAGAAGTAGACCAAAATGAACCCATGGGCTATTATAGCCCATGGCGTTCAAGAGCTAAAAGTCCATGTTTGAAAAACATGGCGGTCCGAGAAGTAGACCAAAATGAACCCAACATGGCGGTCCGAGAAATAGACCAAAATTCTTGGTCTTGGTCCCAAGGCGATTTAGAGAAATTTCTTTCCTAAGAAATTAGGCGGTCCGAGAATTGGACCAAAAATTCTTGGACTTAGCCCCAAGGCGTTTAGGGAAAATCACAGAGTCCCCCTAGAATTGCCTAAGCCGTGGACATTTGTCCTGACTTGGAAGACATATTAATCCACCGGACTAATGTCATGATCTACTGGCGGTTATAGGCCGGAATTTAATCCAACATCGATACCKAATACATTTGGTCATGTATATACTGTATTGATACGATAACCCATACAACAGCGGTATGTATTCTGTAATAAACCCTTCGGATCATACCCTTTATTGGGCCTTCAATACCAAAGCCCAACATCAACAAACATTTCTTTTATATAAGCAGAGCATTCCTCACTTCATTTCCCATTCATTCAATCTTTCTAGATAGAGAAACTTCATAAAATCTTTATTTGCTTCCTCAAAAATCTCAAAAAATTGCTTCTTAGTCTTTTGAGTTTCATCTTCATCTTTTACATACCAAGTAATTTCTAAAGGCGCTATCAGAGGAAGGCGTTGAGAGCAAGAAAGTTGTTATTCGCAAAACTTGGCGGTCCGTGAACTCGCTCAAAACTTCTTCTTCTAAGGTACAGTACCCTAAACCTCCTTATTTAATAATGTCTAAAATAGACCCTGAAATCTTGGCCCGCCTAAACTTTAGTAACATAGAATATGAAATAGAAGATGATTCTTTCCATAACCGAAAGTGGGCGGCTAGGTGTAGCCATACTTATAAGGATCCGTATGTTAAAATAACCGACAATCCTAATAACGCCAATGCCACCCCAGTCGCTGTTCCTGTAGAGAGCCCCCAAACTAGTGGCCATAATACCAGTGATAGTCTAACCGCCGGGGTTAAGGAAGAGGAACACCTCATTGAACCCATTAATGGTAGGATAACAATGGCTAGCTTACCGCCGAAAGATGGAATTTGTACTAACCAATATAAACCTTTTATCACCTCAGGAGCCGTTGTCAAGATGGTGAGAGTTACCTATGACGATCCTGAGTCCGACGCCGAGTCGCCCAGGATAGAAGCGTCCACCTCCAACGCCCTGGGGGCTACAGGTTATAACCTAGTCAATCATCTTAGGAATTGGTTAGGTCAGGAAGAGCATAGGCGGCAGTTAACCTTCCGCTATCGCCTTCCAAATGAGTACACCATCCAAATCCCAGGGACTAAAAGGGCGGTAACTAACCCTTCCCCTGGTTGTATAGCTGTATATATGTTGCACTTAGAGTTAGGCATTCGATTTCCTCTCCACCCTTTTGTTGTAGAGTTGTTGAATGAGTATAGAGTTACCTTGGCAATGTTAATGCCTAACAGTATATCACAAATCCTATCCTTCATCGCCTTGTACGATATTCTCAAGGTTGCGCCCTCCCTTACCCTTTGGAGGAACATGTTTTACCTGGTTGAATCAAAGAAGGATTTCGGGCCTGGTTGGTATGGATTCCGGACCAGAAATCATTATAAGGTTCTTCAGAAGACTGTCTCCAACCACAAGGGTTTTAGGGGCAAGTTTGTGTTTATCTATCACGGCGAAGAGTGGAATATTCCAACAAAGCCCAGTAGCCGCCTTCCCAACTTTCTCCTCAATAAAGATGTCCCTCAGATGTCCAAGGAAGAGGCTGTAATGGCCTTGTACTGTTGTACAAAAATTGTAGATGCTGGGGGCGAGGACTGTTGGTTCCCTTGTCGGTGGGTTCCCCAAGTAAAAACATTAACAAGGGAATTTTTCTTGTCTTATGTGGGTCTTAGCCAGGCGTATACTAGGGGTATGAGTCTAACCCTTCTTTATAGTTGCCTTCTGATTATACTTGTTTCTGACTTGTCTTTCTTGTTGCAGCTTTGTCCAGGGCGAGATTTACCCCTGAAATGGAGGTCCTATCAGACGAGATAGACATGGCTCGAATGATGATGGACGCCTGTCTTGAAGAAGAGACTATTCCAATTCCTCCTCCTCCTTCAGTAAGTTCTCCTATTTTTCTTTGTAACCCTCTGTTTCTCGCCTCATCTAACGTTTTTTCTCTTTTTTTTTAGAAAAGGAGTACAAAGAAAGACCGCCTAAATGAAAGCTCGGCGGACAACGTCGAGGGCGTTGTGGCTATTGAGGAAGCTGACCCCGCCCACCTCAACGACGCCTTCGGGGACAATGAGCCCACTCAAACCCCTTTTGCCGGATATAATCCGATGAAGGACCAAACGGGGGTTGAGGACGATGGCGAGCACCTCTTCCAGAAGGACGAGGAGGTCGCCGAGGGGGTCCAGGACGGCGAAGAAACCGTCCAAAACGCCGAGGAAAATGACCATGAACCCCTCGGCGAAGATGAATATGCTGCGGTTCCCTTCACTGATCTACCAACGGAGGTCAAGCTTACCCGGGCTTGTACCGCCGTCGCTGAAATGCATTCGGTTGAGGCGGATGCAGAGGTGATCAAGAAGGAGGGAAAAAACACTTTCCTCCCTCTGAGGGAGGCCTGGTTTGAGGTAGGCGCTGACACCACCCATGTGCTCTTTCTTTTTCCTTTCTCACTTAGCTAAATTTAAACTAACTCTTTGTTTTTCCGCAGCTGTCCGCCAGGCTCCATGGTATGTCTGAGGCATATGCCCAGGCTCTGCTCCAAGAAGAGTCGTCAGGTGCTGAGCTGGCGAACTCCAAAAAGAAGGTTGAGGATATGACGCTGCAGATCAACAACCTAAAAACGGAGCATACCACCGCCCTTCAATCAATGGAGGAAAGGGCGAAAACCGCCGAAGACGCCCTGAAAGAGGCTGAGGTGGCGAAGAAGGCTGCTGAGGGCGACCTAACCACTGTCCGCAAAGAATTGGCGGATTTGAAGGCTGCTGAGGCCACGCGGGCTCAAAACGCCAAAGACACCATTCTTCAATGGCAAGAGAGCTCTGAAGGAAAGAAGTGGCGGGATGACGCTGTCTACAACATGTCCCAAAAGATCTCTGAACAGACCAAAATCAGAGTTCTTGCCGTCGCTAATATGGTGGTCCCAGGCAAAAAGGAAGAAATCCAGACCGCCCTGGGTGAAATTCTGGTGAAGGAGAAGGCCAGGCAGCTGGAGAGGCAGGCTCAAATTGCCCGCCAGAGCAAGGAGAGAACGGAGGCGGTCAGGACGGAGAGGGCGAAGAAAGACGCTGAAAATGCTGCCCTTCGCCAAAACAGGGAAGCAGCTGCCAACGCCGCTGCTGAACTAAAGAAAACCATCAGTGGCGCTTCTCATCCCCAAGTCTCTGGCGGTTCCAAGGACCAAGCTGCCTCGGGTGGGGTGCATACGACTTCTTCGGGTCTGAAAATCAACCTGAAGAGATCTTCAGGTGGGGCGGTTTTAGATGCTCCACCCACTGGGGCTAAAAAGCCAAAGCCAAATCCCAAAGCTCCAGTGGTTAACATCAGAGATCCGATCGTTCCGCCTCCAAAGAAGTCTGGCTCTGGTTCCGCCAGCAAGGGCGGAAAGAGGCCTAACTTGCCACCTTCTAACCCAAGAAGCCCAGCGCCTCGGATGCCAAGCAGCCTTAGTTTAATCAGCACTCCTTTGTACTTACTTCTTTTCCTTTGTAATTTATGAACTGCTTTTTATGTACCTCTTATTTCTGTTAATGAAAAAATTTCACTTTTGCCAATGAGTATTTTCGCTGTTTATTTACTTTTCTGCTATTATAACTTTGTTTAATGCTAAGTAACGCACTTGGGCGATAAGAAGCTAAGGGAGGATGACCCCAAAGCTTATGATGCCAAACTTAACTTCTTGGGCGAATTTAAGCAAACATCAAATGTGCCAAAAACTAGGCGCTCCGAGAATCGCAGCAAAGTGAACTTTTAACCTTAATTAAACAACTGGGCGGTTATCACTATTAATCAAACCCAAACTAAATTGGGCGGTCCGAGATGTGTGACATAATCTGACTCATCCATGTTTCGCCCTTGTCAAGTACCGCCATTGTCTCATTGATACTTGGTTCCTTCAACACTTCCCAAGTGATTGTACGAGGACTTTCATTCTCCGCCGAACTCGCTAGGCGGGACAAAGCATCGGCATGTTGATTCTCAGACCTGGGTATGTGTTTAATTTCAAAGTCTTCAAATTTATCCCTAAGAGCTTCCACCTTACCCAGATACATCTTCATTGCATCTTCTTTAGCCTCAAACTCGCCCATCACTTGGCTAAAAACTAATTGCGAATCAGATTTTACCGCGACACGTTTAGCCCCTGCAGCCAAGCACATCTGCAACCCCAATAACAAAGCCTCGTACTCCGCTTCATTATTGGAGGCGGCAAAGCCAAATCTTACTGCGTATTCTAGCCGATCTCCCAAATCTGTTTTGATTAATATTCTAGCCCCACTTCCACCTTTTGTGGAAGAACCATCCACGAACAATTCCCATGGATTCTCTGTATTCACTGATGAGCGGTTAGTACACTCCGTGATAAAGTCGGCCAACGCCTGGGCCTTGATCGCCCTTCGAGGTTCGTACTGTAGGCCATAARCGGCCAACTCATCGGCCCATTCGGTCATCCTGGTTGAATGATTTCTCCCCTCGATGACTTTGCGAATTGGTTGGCCAGTAAGAACTGTGATGGGATGGGCGTGAAAGTAAGGTTTTAGCTTTCTACTCGCCACTACCAATGAATATACAAGTTTTTCTATCATTGAATACCTTGACTCCGCCCCTCTATATGCATGACTAACAAAATAGACTGGGAATTGAGTTTTGCTTCTTTCTGCGACTAGTACTGCACTTAAGGCGTACTCTGATACCCCTAAATATATGAACAAGGGCTCTTTTGGTAAGGGTGATATCAGCTTTGGGATCTCCGCCAGGTGTTTCTTTAGGTGTTGGAAGGCCGTTTCCGCCTCTTCGTCCCACTTGAACGTAGATCTCTTCAAAGTCTGAAAGAAGGCCAGGCTCTTATTCGCTGATTTAGATAGGAAGCGCCCCAAAGCCGCCATGCACCCCGTCAATCGTTGTACTTCTTTAACATTCCTGGGAGATTGCATGTCTAGTACTGCCTGTACTTTGTTTGGATTCGCCTCAATGCCTCTTTCATCCACAAGAAATCCAAGGCATTTTCCTCCTCGAACGCCAAAAACACATATCTGGGGGTTGAGCCGCATGTTGTACTTTCTCAATGATTCAAATGTTTCCCTGAGATCAGTAACATGGTCAGTCTCAAGTTTACTTTTGACAATCACGTCATCTACATACACTTCAATATTCCGGCCAATCTGACCGTCGAATATTTTATTAACCAACCTCTGGTAAGTAGCCCCGGCGTTTTTAAGGCCGAAGGGCATCACCTTGTAGTAATACACTCCTTGATTGGTAATGAAGGCAGTGTGTGCTTGATCCGCCTCAGACATGGGGATCTGGTGATA
>SNQN01007642.1:1310-17104 GCA_008642245.1 Bassia scoparia | reverse complement strand
TCTCCGCGCGATCGCCTGTGTCTCCTAGACCGGTGAGTAGTAGTTCTTCGAGTTGGCGATCGCCGAGTCATACGTCTTCTGGTGGGAGAGCGATGAGTGGGGGATCGTCGGGCTCGTGATCGCCGAGCTGGTGATCGCCTTGATGAATGAACCCTGCTAGTTTCCCCGCGCTCTCGCCTCCTMTTGTTGATTATCTCTCGTGCATCGCGAATAACTGTAGTGGTCGCCCTACTCCTAGGCGCCACTTCAGGTCCATCACGTCTGGATCCAGGGGTAGGCGATGAACGCTGTGGCACCGTAACCCTGGATCGAACTCTGCTGGTCGCCCTGGGACTCGGAGGTGGCGATGGATGAAGGTGTCGTGCAGATTCCCGAGATCTGTTGGCAAAATTGAACGGACCACGAAGGCTCCGGACAATTTGTCCCCCATCCGCCACGGGCTCCCCGTGTCCTTTGTTCACCGGTTCCGCACGGATTGGTGGKGCTTGCTCTGGAACTGGCGCTGGCCTAGGATTTTCTTGAGGCACTCCTGGAATGACTCGTTTCAAGTCAGCGAAATGAGTGTCAAGTCCTCTTATGAGTGCTTTAATGATCAAACTTCGCTGACAGGTCATTGAGATCTCTCCTCGTCACCAATTCTGGCGGTTGAACCGCTTCCTGTTGTTGCGACTGAACATCTGCAAAATTTCTGATGTTCGTTTCTGACGCTGCTGGTGATTCAGCATTTGTGTTCCTGCGACTTCTTGTTATGCGTGCCATCATTGACTTCTTGATCTTGTCCCCACAGACGGCGCCAATTGTTCAAGGTATCGAAAACCGAGAATCTAAAAATAGGGAATCCAAATCTTGCTTGTCAGTTCTTGGTTGCTTCGCCGGGAAATTCGCCGAGAAACATGCCGTAGATGCGCGTCAGACTTCCTGAGGAGAGAGAGAGAGCAGTCAAAGGGCCCAGGGGTTGCACCCTGGGGACCACCTCCGATGCTTAAGTCAGCAAAGGGAAGAGAGAGAAAAAGTAAGAGAGAGAGTGTGTTTTGAGGGAGAAAAAGTGTACTGGTGTTGGAAATCTAAAAAATTGGTCCCCCGATTCTGTGGTCCTCAATCCGGCAATATCAAGGCATGATCGTAATTTGGCCAACAGTCAGAAGGGTCTAGAAGATCTCCTAACAGAATTCTGTTAGGTTGCTTCTCTAAGAAGTTATCTTCTGTTGACTGGTCAACGCAATCAATAATGGCCTTTTTGTAATTATCCATTGGGCCTGGCCCAGTTTCAGATGAGCCGGAACAAAGTACAATTGATCTTCAACGTACACTAAGTCACCCTGTTGATGATTTGAGGTGCTTAAATGCCTAAATTTCATCCTAATCTCCTCTGCAGTGCAAGGGATATGCATGTTGTGTTAATCGATCACTTTCGTTCTTCATACCTTATGTACTGATGCCTATCACTCAAGGACTGAGAACTTATGCCTATCACTTTCTTCTATATGTTTAATGATAGTACTGTGACTCGCTCGGTGCCAATGACTGAGAACATTCTTTTGCTATTTTGCGATATTGTAGTTTGGCTATTCTGATTGTTGCTGTTCGAAAGAGCGAGAACTGATTAGAACAGAAGATTAACTCGAATGAACTTCATAATTTCGACAGTTTCTGAAATGTAGGGGAATTTCCCATCCGATTCTGTTTATGTGAGTTTCAGACCTGCGTTCATTTAATGATATCATTTCTCACTGATGTTCATTAATAGGTGTCGTCATTGTACCTGGTGCAGTATGGTTTTACGGAGTACCAAGTGATTGTCCAAGAGGTATGGGCCTGATTATCTTCAAGTTAGACCCATTTGTTGGGGAATTTTGATTATGAAGGGTAATAATCACTCAATAAAGCGCAATATAAATACTTTTTCTTTTGAGTGACAATTAATATACTTGCTCGTTCTAAAATGTTTGCATGCAAGATTCAAATCTATAATATTCTAATGCATGTTAATGATAAAATGGATGTTTGGGGTCTTGGAAAATAACTAATAATTCATATTAAGAAACAGTCTTTTATAAAAAATACATATACAAAAAAAATTAAAACGTTGCATGCGGCTACTCGAGTATTGAGAAGGCAAACGCACGCTAAATAGTTGTTTTCACTAAACTGAAATAGGGGGTGTTATATGATAAGTCCTCACTTACTCACTATTGAGAAATATTCTATGATTAACTAACATTTTATGGGTTTAATTGTGATTTATCTGCGTATCCTAGAAATTCTAAGGTGCAATATGATTTTTATGGTATTAGGTTTTTAAACGAATTTTAAAGTATGATACTAGTGGTGAAAGGGGAAGTATAAAATACATTGTAGGAAATGATTTCATAATGACAAGCAGAGTGAGTCTAATGCTTGGAGATGCAATGTTGATATGTTAATGGTGTAAATATTAGGGGATAAATATGGATTTAGTAATTATGGCTATATGAGATAAATTGGAGAGAGATATAGTTACTCTTATTAGGGAGAAAAGTGGGGGCGAAGTAAATGTTGATTACAAGCCCTACCGATCTAGAATTCAGCTAGTTTGTGAGAATCAAACAAAGTAAATGGCATAGAAACTATCATTAAAGAATATGCTTAAGCGTGACCAGTGAAAGAATAAGAGGGTGTGAAGAGATGAAGGAATAAAAGGGTAGAATAGAAAGATAGGAGTGCATTGCGTACTGTTGGGAGTTTGCGGATTAGTTATCTTAATTTGATGACACAGAACAAGTAAACACTATCGCTTAGATGTGTCGTGAAACACTATTGAGTAGCTAGAGTTGGTAGGTGGATCATGTGTGAGTGTGAGATGTCGGATCATATAATCCGGGGAAAACTGGCCAAAGGTATGATTTGTTATATATAGATGATATACAAGTAGATCCCTCTTGCTTTTTGCAATACGAGTGAGGTAAACCGCGTAACATATGAACTGAACTTAGAAAGTTGTGCTTAATGGTCTAGGTTTCAGACATACGGTTAAAGTTTTTTAATATCAGATGTGTTTGATCAAGAGGTCATTTTGCAGCTAGTTTACGGTTGTTGAGTAAACTCCCATCATCCTCAGATGAGTTCGTTTTTCCTTTGGTTGTCTCCCATTCGCTTATTGCCAATGCGGAGCGGTTCAAGAGGACTTGACGGTGGTGACCGAGATGTGGGTTTGTGGGGGATGTTCATTTTAGTTTCTTAAATTCATTACTAATTCACGAACATGTTAATTACTCCTTATTTTCATAGCATTAATTTTCCCGAAGTAGCACCAGCTTAAATACAGTGTGTGACGGATTTTCAAAAGTTCCCACTCCGGCTTACAAACTTCCAAGCCGTACTTGTCCGATGTCGACACCTAAGCGATTTGCCCGTGGAGATGATTATTGTTTGGATGGTACAGTCACATCCTTTGTCGATTGTGGATGTATTATAATTTCCACCAATTGCGAACCTAAGTTTTATCTTTCCTATGTAATACTTATCAGATAGCTCTATATTGATTAGACTATACTCAATCTACAAAATACATAAATATATATCGTGTAGCATTTTTCTGTTTTTTTAGTAGTGCCGGATGTTTCGCAGTGTTTGAATATTTGTTAAGTATTGATTTTACAAATTATAAGATAAATAAGTTGCTGATTGCTTATATAATATTAATTCGATCAGGTCTCGTATTGTTTTATTAATTTAACACTGTTATATTTGCCCGCCTGTTCAGTTCACTCCGAGTGAGCCCGTAAATCAGTGTGACGAATTAATATCAATGGGGTGTGTTGTTGTGGGCTTTGTGCATGTAAGGCTAAGGCTCACTGAGAGAATATCATTTCTTATATTGTTTTATAGGATTGTGGGAATTGAATAATACATCGATCTCAATTAAGTACAATTGTTCTTCAACGTACACTGTTACATTTGCTCATCATTATCAGTGAACATGTGATATAATGGCACAAGAAGAGAAGAAAGAATTTTGATACTGGCATTCATAGAGAGTGAATTACAGAATGTCAAAGTGCAGTACAATCTAGTGTAAGCTGTCTTAAATTATGCTCATGAAGAAGAATTAGAACAACTGAATTAGTTAGTTAACTATAACTAACTCTAACTGAAACCCTAGTAACTGTTCAAATGGAGCAGTGAGTCGGTAGATGTCAACACCCCCCCCCCATCAAGTAGGCAGGTTGACATCTAGCTTGCCAATAGTTCTTGAAAATGAACTGAAGGCAAGTTGGTAAATACATCGCCAGTTTGCTTGTGTGGCAAGTACTAAGCTGCGTAAACCCTCCATAACTTTTCCCTTGTGAAATGGCAGTTCCAATGTCAATGTTGCTTTGTTTCTTCATGAAAAACTGGATTTTTAGCTATATGAAGAGCACTTTGGTTGTCACAATGAAGAGTGACAGGCTTAAGATTATCCACACCCAATTCCTCTAGCAATCGAACTATCCAAGTGACCTCAGCTYCTGCATGAGWCATTGCTTTGTATTCTGCCTCTGCAGAGGACCTAGAAACTGTCCCTTGCTTCTTACTTTTCCAGCTTATAGGAGAGTGTCCCAGTAGCAAGATAAAACCTGAAATTGACCTCCTTGTATCTGAACAAGCTGCCCAGTCACTATCACTGTAAGCTTGCAAAGTCAATGTATCTGAAGCCCTGAGCAAGATTCCTTGAGACACAGTATTAGTCAAGTAATGCAGAACATGTAATAAAGTCTGATAGTGTGGAGCCTTAGGCTGTTGTAAGAATTGACTTAAAGACTGAACTGCATATGAAAGATCTGGCCTGGTATGTGTAAGAAAGTTTAGCTTTCCTACTAGACTTCTATAATGATCAGGAGCTTCATAATCATCTCCTTCAAAAGCAGAAAGTTTTAGATGAATAGGAAAAGGTGTAACCACCTTCTTAGGAGGCAAATTAGCTTCGTTGAGGATCTCTTTGGCAAACTTCTGTTGTGAAAGTATAATCCCTGCATCTGAATATCCAACCTCAAACKCAAGGAAATAATGCAGTTTTCCCAGATCCTTGATTCCAAAGATGCTGTGTAGATGAGTTTTTAAATTGCAAATGCCTATAGTGTCAGTGCCAGTAATTATCATATCATCTACATAAACTGCAGCAATGGTGACCCCTGTATCCCTTTTTCTCAAGAAAAGAGAATAATCATTCRTGGATTGTTGAAAACCTTGATGAGTCAATTCTTGAACCAATTTGGCAAACCATTGCCTGCTAGCCTGTTTCAAACCATAAATTGACTTCTTAAGCCTGCAAACCAAGTTTGAATTCTCAGAAAGACCAGGAGGAAGCTTCATGTATACTTCTTCATGCAAGTCACCATGAAGAAAGGCATTATTGATGTCTAGTTGATGCAGAAGCCAACCCTTACTTGCAGCTATAGCAATGATTGTCCTCACAGTAGACATTTTAATGACAGGGGAAAAGGTTTCAGAGTAGTCAACTCCATATCTTTGTGTATAACCAATGGCAACCAGCCTTTCTTTTAACCTTTCTAAGGACCCATCTGCTTTGGTCTTAGATTTGTACACCCATTTACATGAGATTGGTTTCTTGCCTGGTGGTAAAGGAACCAAGTCCCAAGTATTATTATCAGCAAGGGCCTGGAGTTCCTTGTCCATTGCCTCTTTCCAACCAGGAATACAAGATGCCTCCTTATAGTTCTTTGGTTCTGCTGGCACATTAAAGTGTGACAAAAGAGCAAAGTGGGATGAAGATTGCACAAGATTACACCAATGTCCACTTGTGTTGGCAGATGCCCTGGTAGGGAGTAAACATAATCATTCAAATGGGAAGGAGGTTTGGCTTGTCTAGTGGACTTTCTGATGTGAGTAGAATCAGGAAAAGAAACATTTGTGGGATCAGTAGGCTGATGAGAATGAAGGGAAGTGTTTGGGCTAGGAAAAGAGGTATTAGTGGGAGTTAAAGGACTGGAAGAAGAGATATGTGGAGAAGAAGAAGGAGGGTAAGAAGTAGAAGAGGAAACTGRGGATGAGAGTGTTTCATTGATATTTGGGGTGATATCAAGGGAAGGAAAATCCTGAAAAATATCAGGTATATCAGAAAGGAGAAATGAAGTGATATTTGTATTGGAAGGCAGAAAAATTTGAAAGAAGTAGAAGGATGAAGGAGAAGTAAGAAATGGTATGGAAATGTTTTTTCATGAAAGATATATCTCTGCTATGTTGAATTTTATGAGTAGTGAGGTTGAGAACTTTGTAGGCTTTTGATTCATAGGATAACAAGGAAAACAGGCATAAGCCTAGCATGAAATTAGATCTTTGTTTTTGAGAGTGGAAACATAGCATAAACATCAAACCTTCATATGAGACAGATCAGGCTTATGACAAAACAACTTTCATAAGGAGACACATTTCCAATAGAAGATAAGGCAACTGTTAATAATGAGCACAGCTAAAACACATTCCCAATAGAAATAGGTAATTTTGACTGAAAAATAAGGCTCTAGCAGTTTCTAATAGATGTCTATGTTTTTCTCAAACACCATTTTGTTGTGGTGTTTCAGAACAAGATTTTTGTAAAATGATACCTTTGTAGATAAAATGCAAAATTGCTCCTCAGTAAGTTCTTTTGGCATTATACATCTTATGCATTAATAGAGCATTGAAAACATTGTTAGTAGGCCAGAAAATTCTCAATTATAGAACATCAGCACAAGAGTTTAAGGAAAAATATCCAAGTATTTCTTGAGAAAATCATCCACTATGGTAAGAAAGTATACAATTTTTTGAGTAGAGACTTTATGGTCCCATATCATAGTGTAAAAGATCAAAAGGGCTAGAAGTTTAATGTGATAGTAGAAAAGAATTCTTAGTTTGCCTGGCAGCGGACAACCTGACAGATCAATTATGTACAAGCCTTAAATGTGATTAGTTAGCTAGTCCTAGAGTAGAATGGAGTGTGTAAGCTGAGTGCCAAAGCTTGGCAATATCAGTTGGATTTGAAGTTGTATGACTGGTTGTAGTATTTGCATGCTGAAAAGAAGGTGGTTAGTGAACTGAGCTGTGTATCTTGTAAAAAAGTTGTGTACAGTATAGACTTGGTGCAGCTCCAAGAAACAGTGTGGGATCTGTTGGTGTACTGACAAGAACTGACAGAGTTGGAGTGAAAACAATGTTTACAATCAGATTAGAAGATATTTTGTGAACTGAATGAGGATTTAATGAAAAACAGGAAATGAAAAACAGCCTTTAAATAAGTTCCTGGAGAATCACTGTCCAAATGCACAGTATTTCAATTTTCTGCCATCTAGAACATAATGGTATTATCAATGCTTTGTCATCGGTGTATAACTAAGCAAAGATCAAATAAAAACTAATATGGTCTTGTAGCTCACTACTTATATCCAAACTTGTTTAAGAACAATAGACAAAATTTTGGCAAAAGGCTAATATACTGAGAAAAGTGGTTTGAGGTTATGAAGAGCAGAAACTTCGAGTTTGTTGAGAATGCTCACTCTTGTGCAGAATAGACATTAACTTGTTGTATTGATCAATCAGTAATGTTAGGGAGGAATACAGTACCGCTTGAGATTGAACACAGAGTCTTCTTGTTGAACAAGCAGATTTGCCACTTTCTGTCTCTGGCCAAGTATAGGAATACCCATGAAGCTTAACTCTCGTCAATCCATGTCCAGGCTCTTGTATGATCACATTGACACAAGTGTGTTCTTTTCACACAGACTTTATTTCATTATTGTATTCATTGAGCTGATATTGAAACTTCCTGAGAAGACCTTGTTGTCCATAGAAGCTGTTTCAACCTGGATCCCATGAGATCTTCTATCAAACTGCAAAGCAAGACTATTCTGAAAACTTGATTACGCTACTAACTTCTTTTGTCTTTCCATCCTCAACACTTCTATAAGCTGAGTCAAGGTGGGAGAGGTTGAATCATAAGAATTACTCTTACTTGCTTGATAACCTCTCTTCTAACTTCATTAAGAACAATTTCTTCCTCCATTTGCTGTGATTTTAAAAATTTTCTTTTCCTGAATCACCAAACGACAATTCTGCATGTACATACACACCAAAGGATCATACTATCAATTCACCCAATTCCCTAATCTTTGTGTAAAAGGAGGCTAACAGATTCTTTTGCTCTTGCTTGGACCTCTTTCAATTGGCAACCTTTGGTTTTAAGAAAGACAGGATCGGGATAGATGTTGTCAATTGGGATCTTTATTCCGACTAACATCTCGCCTCAAGATCTGTCCAAACGTCCATATGCATATAGACAGTGTAGCTGTACTTATGCTATAGTAAATTGCAAGAATCCACTCACTCTTAGCAATGGACTTAGTGCATTTGGAGCAGAAATGCTATGAGAGGAAAATTCGCTAGAGTATGGGTAGATACATCCAATTTGCTTCCGCTATGTGGACATGTCCGTTTTCATATATTTATTGACATCAGCAGTCTTCATTGGTGTTCAAGTGCAACGTACCGTCAAGTGAAAGCACTAAGCGAGATAATATTGTTAATGGGTCGTAGATAGAGTCAAAGCAGAAATACAGATCTCTTCCATTATCTTTAACACAGCACGATTATCCAAGTCAGAAGTAATCAAGTGATATATTTTGGTATGGAGTGGGATAGTGTGCTAGTGGGTGTGAATTGTAATATGTTGTTTCCTCTATGCACACAAATTGCGGTAATCTTGGTGGAGTTATTATTGTGTGTGAAACATACATTTTTGCAGGAACTAAGTGTTGGATTCAGGATTCCATGATGAAAAGGAGTGGAAGGAAATTTCCAGAACTGCATCAAGAAGCAGGGGAAAAAAAAAGAAGAAGAGAATATCTTGGTACTAAGGCAGAAAAACTATACAATAGAGAAACTGAAAGGGCAATCAGGACATGGAAAAAGAAGGAGCTAGTAAGTGTCTAACGTTAAATGAACGTCCTAAATCGCAAAAAGAATTTTTACGAGAAGTAAGACAAGATAATCTACAACAAGTTTCATGAATCACCCATGACTCAGAAACCATTTTGAACTACAAGATCAAGCGGTATTCAGTAGAATCACCAAGATTCAGAACAATAAAGCGTGAAAGAGATGAGAAGAACAATGGTTACAATAGGAAGAGCGTACAATAGCAAAGCTAGGACAAACTACACCAAAAGAGAATTCCTTAAGCATTTCTCAAATCACACGCCTTATGCAGTTTCACAAAATCTACCAATATATAACTTTTCACAATACAATAGTTAGCTTATAGGGACTCCTTCTTACAGTGTCGTAGTATAGAAGTAATATCCGATAGAAGGATATCAAGTTAGCTATCTGAGGTCAGTTCACGAGAGTTTATCGAAACTCACGGTGACTACTAGCAGATGGAACCAAAATGCTCGACAGATCATATATCTTCAGACGAGAAGATAATTAAAGCTATATACCGGAGTAGAAAACCTTACGAAGTAAAATTTTGAATGTAAGTAAGATCACAGTAAAAAAATGTTGCAGAAAGAAAACTATTGGAGGTGAGATAGGAAGCGAATAGCAAACTTTTCTCGGTCTCGTGATCGTGCTTTGATTGTGATTAACTATTTTGGCAATCATTCGGAATAGGTATTCAGGTATGAAGAACTAGTTGTAATCAAAATGCATCAGAATGAGGATAGAAATAACGAATTTGATATTACTGCTTCATTAGAGAGTCGAATTTACAGAATGTCAAAAGTGAGAGATAACGAAAGTTGCTAATGTGTGTATCAATGCTGTCGTCATTAAAAGCAACGACTATCGAGGAACGTCACATGAGAATTTATGCAAACACTCTGAAGACTTGGTTGGATGTTATAACTTGTGTAAGCTAATAATCTCAACCTCTATACTAACATCTACTGAAGTAAGCTCTAGTAACTAGTACAAACAGTTATGGATGTGTGAGTCATGCGCTGTGAGGCAGAGATTTCCAGAACGACTCACTCACTTTGTAGTCTATCACATGCAACTGTATGATTTGAGGTGTTATAAATGCTTATCATCTTTCGGATCCTATATTCTCATTTTCTCCTGCCGATGCAAAGGGCATATGCATGCCCCTGTGCTGTTATCTATCAGATACAGTTATCGATAGCTTCTTTTCTTCATTACTTATGACTTTAATGTTGTTCATGAGTTTTATAAAAAGGTCTTGTAGTCACATCAAGGTAACAATTTGGATAGTAGGAGCTACATTATGCATCTATCACATTTTCTCAAACCGTTTAGTTTTATGAATTTGGTACTGTCTGTGATGTCCGGCTATATGAAACTGTAAGAAACTTCTATTTGCTGATGTTTGCGATACATTGAATTGTGTAATTTGCTATTCTGTATGATTCTTGTTACATAGTAGCGGAATACTAGATTAGATCAAAGATTAACTATGAACTTCCCTAATTCCACAGGTGTTTTTGCAAATGTGGGGGGAGTGCTCTCCATGCGAGTCTAGAAAATTGAAAAATTCTGTTATATTGATTCGCACCTTGTGCTGTTTCGATTAAATATTAGATTGTCTTCTCAGAATTGTGTTTTCCATTAATCGAGGGTCGTCATATCCTGATACTCATAACACCACTGTGTACATACTGCGACATGTTTCTCGACATTAGTTTTTACATAATGACGTATAGCCATGGAAAGAAGTATTTGGTTTCACAATTTGAATTACATTCTACAGTTCAAGGCTCCAATAAGCTCACAAAGTCTATAACATTTGCGACATAATACACTCTACAATACTATTAGATAACTATATACAGTTGATATATACATATGATCGGTCTAAAATACGTGTACCATCAATACAAGATGTTTAAAGGGGCTTTTTTCTCCAAGGGGCATAGAGCCACTCTTAAGGCTTAAATGATTTAGGATTTGCGACACACTTGTCGCATATCTAGCAAACTTTACAGACAATGGTATACAGTACTCGGCCTATGTCTTCCCCAATAGAGGGGGGGATTCCCAGGACATCATCCTTTAGAATCATACCTTACAACATACTTTACTTCAAGGAACTCAGTATTTTTTTTCTTGCATTCTTGCTTTAAGGTTTCCAACTATCTTTTTGCTCTCTTTCTTCTCTTTCATCACTAGTACATATTAGCGACGATCCGGAGGAGCAGTACATAATCCCAGAGGGACAATTCGCATTTCTGCAGGTTGTCAAGCGAAGCGCACGTTGTTTAGAGGTCTTTGGATAGCTAGCATATAGTATGGCAATGTGACGCATCTGGTCAAAGTGATTGGTAGGCATTCTTACCTTAGCCTCTTTGCGTATTCTACCTCATCAGTCACGGAAGATGAATGATCATCAACTGAATTCCTACAAATGATCTTTTTGCCTCTCCAGCGGGTTGAGTACACCCAAGTCATGTTGAGCATCTTGTTATACTACTTTCTTTTTGGTACAGTCCATCTTGTGCTTGCATACACAGTGAAGAATTAAGAAGACTCTGAGACTGACAACAAGTCATAATATGACCAAATATGCTTGATAAATTAATTGTGGGATTAGTGAGGATGACAGATTTGAATATCTCGTAAGAATCTTAATTCAGTTATGTTAATTATTAACTTATAAATGCTCCGATAATAATTCTGTCGCTATGATTGCATTCTGTACTTATAGTATTGCTGTCTATGCTAAGCAAAATCCAATGCTCCGCTTGATTCTTTTGTTGTTGAAGTGTCTACATAATAAAAAGGATAGCATGTGTGAGCTAGCTTTTTATAACCAAAGGGAATACAACATTCTTGCTAGAGGTAAGCTTATAGATAGTCTTTCTGAACTTTACAATATTTGATTATATTATATATAGACTGAATAATATCGACCGTCCTTACAAAGAGTGAGGTCCAACATTTCAAACAAGTTGCTTAGAGTCATCGACTTTGACTGTATATAACCAAGAAGTAGTATATAGTAATGCTGAGTAAATCGAAAAACATATCGTGGTCGTTTTTATTTCCGAATGTCTTTGCTACTAAGTATAAATGATTTAGAAGTAAGACACCGGGAGATTGAAATCATTTGGCTGATGGTGTGACTGTCACATGATGATAATAAGGAGGCTTGAAGCTAATTCTTTTTCCACTTGTCTTAATACAACGTACTATCGAGGATAAAACTCACGTATCTGTATTAATAAATACAGAATATAATACAGTGTTATTATTGCTTGCTACAAACAGACTGTTCTATAACAACTAAAAGAGAGATTAGAGGAAAAGACGACTGTCTGTGGAGGAATCTGAGAATCGAACACATCATGTCAATCATCTCTCAGCCCTTCAGGTACTTATTTAGTACGTAAGCGAATGCCATAGGTCTTGTTATGATTGATGAATCTTTCCTTGCAGATCACAACATTACCTATTTCGTTTGGAGGAGGGAAGTGTTTTAAGCTGGTCTGCTCACATTATTAACTAGGTTGTCCGTTTATCTCGTACTAGAGTCCATCCTCTGCTCGCTACCTTGTGCAACAGTTTGGATGATATGATGTTTTGTTTGGCGATTCTATCAAGGTGAAGTGACCTCCGATAAGTTTGGTCCTGCTGATATTGGCGTGCAGATTTTGGCTATAAGGAAAACTAAACTTTAATAGATGGTAGGATATAATAATTCATGCAGTACTAGTAATGGAGTATTGGGCATGGGAGTATAATCTTTTTGCGCTCCAACAGTACTTTCAAAAATCGAAAGTTGATTGCTTAATCAGCAAACTGGATTCATTATCCGCTTTTACTGTCCACAACAAATATGGCGATGCCTGTTGACTTTAGTTGGGCTCGGTTGATGACTTACCTAGGCACTACAACTGATATTTTAGGAATGTCTTCGATTCCAACCCAACAGCCTTGGTAAACAAGCCCAAGTTGGAGGAAACTACAATAGAGAATCGCTAAATATCTCTTGTGAAACAGATTGTATCACGTGTAGAGCGATTAAGTATGCACGTTTGGAGCCTGATCAGAATGAAAAAGCATATTACTAAATGTAGAGAGTGCATCCTATCTTTCACTCATCATTCATCACTAGGCATAGCAGTGCTCACTAACACGATACCTTCTCCTATCAATCCATAAGTCGAACGAAAACAGAAGATCTAAGCTCTCTTCTACTGCAATCATCTGGTCAGTGAATATCCATGTTTTTTTTTGCATCGACTCAGACTCTAAGAGGAATTGGTAGTACTAATTATCAACCAACTAACTCATCATAGCCTACGGTATACAATTGCCTTCTGAGGTTCTGACAGTGCTCTCCAAGAGTTAGACGTATGCGAATACAAGCCCACTAAAGATCATGCTCAGCATAAGAGACAGATAACTTGCTAGCTTCTCATGAGTTATATGCATAGAAGCCAAACCGAACAATGACAGCTGGATCCATCTGGGCGGGCAGTTTAAAAAGCTCCCTAAGTAGCCGGTTCCACAAAAGAAAAAGCGTATAATGAAAATCATACCCTCGTCTACAGATTTGGTGAGAAGAGGCCATTACACGGGCCGGAGAGGAAGTATTCTTCGATATATCGGCGATGTAGAGTTTTGGAATGAGGGGGATCGAGGGAATGGCAAGGCGGCAAATTTGAAGCGGTTGGAAGGAAAGCGCATAGGTGAGCGAAAATATAGAGATGGAACAAGCCTTGATTATAACGGCCAAAACAGGTCCGGGTTGATCCAAACAATCGATTCGATGATGTCTTCGCAGCAAACTCGGGTGATCGGCATTATGGACAGCCAGTGTTTTCACACACAACGCTAATTCTAATCATGCTTTTACTGGCAAACGACTCAGATATCTCAATCAACAAATTCTCTTCGCAATTCAATTCCCCACCAGTTCCTGCTTATTCACTCGAACGCAATCAAATCAGGTACCAAATTCAATTAATTAATCAACTACTAAAACAAAACCAGCCCGGCACAGACTCAACAGTAAGATGGATGAATGAAATGAATTGAGATAATAAATGTACGCAAGTATTCGATGAGAATTTGCAGAAAGCTAGGGTTGCTGAACAATCAACATAAACATTTACAAAATAACAAACATAACACCAACAAAACAAGAGGCATCAAATCAATTCAGAACATTCAAAATAACAAACCTAAACAGAACAAAAGTGAATCAAATCAATTAAGAACACTCTCAAACATAACAAAATAAACGAAGAAAACAAGCTGTTTCACGCTAAATATCTTACCAAAATTCAAACATTCAATTATCAAAATGATTTTAAAAAACATTCTTTTCAAATGTTATAAACAATTGAAATCAATTGGTAAAATAGGAAAAGAAACACATATTTTGTTTAGGCACTTCCAAGAATTTTTTTAGGCAGTTACCGACCATTAAAATAAAAAAAAAAAAAAAACAACGAATAAACAAGAAGTGGGTGATTTGGGATGTATGAGAATTCATTACCTGCAAATCTCGACAACGCCATGCAAATATTACACGATGAAGTGGCTTTAAATATTCTGGGAATTTTCAATTCCTGGTTATATGGCGAACTTTTGAGATTGCTTGAAGATGATGATTGTGCTTTTATAGCAGAATATGCAATTAAGCTTGAATTCTAACCAGAGATCGTTTGATTATAATCGCATATGTATTTTACACAATTCAACATACATTTGGTGATTTCGGTGGGATTACTCGTAGTGCAACCATGTAGAGTTTTGTCCGTTCATCATTTTGATTTTTGAGTACACCATACTATGCAAAGGCCCACAGAAGCGAACTGTGAAGAAGGACAATTCCTAACCATCTTCAATATTTAAATATTCTTTTCATTTTTTCCCCTATAACTTCTGTCTTCTACTCTCTCCTCTACTAATCCTTCTCTCGCTCCTGTCGTCTCTCTCTACTCTCCTCTCTTCCACTGGCCAGTCAACGCCACCACGCCATCCCCGTCGCCGTCCACCGCAACACACCACCCATCTGCCGTCCACTGGCACACACACCATCGCCGTCTGTCTGCCCAACCGTAACCGCCAACCCTTTTCTCTATCTTATCTACCTTTTCTCTCTCCTCCTTCCTTTCCCTCACCACCGCGCACGGCCCACGACGCTAACATCGTCGTCGAGCACCACATCGCACCTAGAGATTCCCCTTCTCATCTTCCCCTCGCAGCTTTGGCTTTTTGGGTTCGAATTAGGTGTTCAGGAGTTTTTTGATTTGGCCGATATTTTGGTGGTTCGTTGGGGAGGTAGTTTCGGATGGTGGTGGTTACATTGGGAGTCGGTGACTGGGAGGGTGAGGGTTATGGTTTAGGTGAGGTTGAGGGTGACTATGGCGGTGCGAATGGAGGGTTGACTATGGTGGTTCGCGGTTGTTGGTGTAAAGTTCGAGGGTGACTAGAGTGGATTCGGGTTGTGGTTAGGTGGTGGTGGTTCAATGGGTGAGGGTATGCGTCGGGTTGGGTTTTGGAACAGTGGTGGTCGGCCGGCGACGGTGCAACAGTGGTGGTGGCTGCGCGCTTGGTGTCTCAGGCTCGGTGGAGGGGTAGTTTGGGTTGGCTTGCGGCCTGGTGTTGAGAGGTGAGGGAGGAGAGAGAAAAATGTTGCAAAAATAGGTATAGAACACTGAAGTAAAATTTTAGAACACGAAGAAATTTTTAGAACATAAGATATATCTTTGTAGAACAATGCAAATTTGTTAAACATCGTAAATTAAAATGCAGAACATAAAACCTATATGCGTCAGAACATTAATTTAAAGCTGTGAACCATGAGAGTTCTC
>SNQN01007641.1:22483-32510 GCA_008642245.1 Bassia scoparia | reverse complement strand
TCTTAACGTGTCCAATCTAGGTCTAAGAAGCTTAAGTGAGTAAAATAAGACATGATCAAGCTTTAAAAACTAGTAATGGGTTGAGTTTGTAGAAGTTAGCCTTAAAACCCCTAAAAACGCCCAAAAATGGCCCTACTACGCCCAACTTGACTTTCTTGCGTCTTAACGTGTCCAATCTAGGTCTAAGAAGCTTAAGTGACTAAAATAAGACATGATCAAGCTTTAAAAACTAGTAATGGGTTGAGTTTGTAGAAGTTAGCCTTAAAAACCCCTAAAAACTCCCAAAAATGGCCCTACTACGCCCAACTTGACTTTCTCGCGTCTTAACGTGTTCAATCTAGGTCTAAGAAGCTTAATTGAGTAAATTAAGACATGATCAAGCTTTAAAAACTTGTAAAGGGTTGATTTTGTAGAAGTTAGGCGCAAAAACCCCTAAAAACGCCCAAAAAGGGCCCTATTACGCCCAACTTGATTTTCTCGCGTCTTAACGTGTCCGAATTTTGTGTTATTAAGAACTGTTTGAACTAACTAAACTATTTGCAGGAGAAATATAATGAGAAGATGTCTTAGTCTCAGGCTAGTTTCTCGTCATCGGATCCCAACCAGGTCTTTTTTGACACGGGTGGTGGCTTCAGAAAGGGGGAGGTTCATGGTTTGGGCAAATTCGGATCCTCTCTCTATTACAAGAAGCCCTCGCGACGCCACGCTGCATCCGCCAACTCTCCATTACTTTCATCTCTATTGGCAGACATGTCCGAGCGTTTGGAGGAGTCCGAGCGCGCTAGGAAGGAGATGGAGGAGAAGCAAAATCTACAAGACGACTACCTCCAGCAGATGAAGTCTCAGATGGACGCTATCATGAGGCGGTTTGGTGGTCCGTCTTCCTTTCCCAGAGGTCCAGAGGATGGGACAGACGGTTCTGACGCTTTTGGTGCTTTCGTAGCGTTGTAACAGTTCTTACTCAGATTTCGATCTGTTGTAGCGTATGTTTTTATTAACAAACAATGACATTGTTACTTTTTGTGTATTACGCATGAATTGTATGTAATATAAAAATCTTAGTTTTAATATATAAGTTGTTTATTCCATTCATCTTTAAATTAATTTCTATTTATTGTTTATTTTTAATATTCTGCTAGAGGCAACAATGTTGGACCAAAGCAAAAATATATATATATATATATATGACTGGGGTTTACCGACCGACCATGGAATCAGTCGGTAATACCGATCGACTTTCGGTCGGTAAACCCCAGTCAAACCCTCCACATGTTTGGAGGGAAAGAATTATTCACTGACCGACCTTGGAATAGGTCGGTATTACCGACTGACTTTCGTTTGGTGAATGATTTTTTCCCTCCTTTTTTTTGGAGCCATTAATCGGTCGGTAGTGTTTCACCACCCGAAAATCGGTGGTGAAAACGATTTTACCGACGAAGGAAAATCCGACCGTCGTCACCGACCGAAAATCGGTCGGTACAGGGTGTTACCGACCGATTTTCGGTCGGTGACGATGGTCAGCCGAAATCGATTTTCTTGTTGTGAACCCAAGTTAGGTGTCTAGACAGTAGAAGTCTCAATTTGAAAGAGGATTATGGAGGGACCAGTCACTCTTCCTCTAATGCCCTATACTGTTTCAGTCTTAACCAGGTTGGGCTAGCCTAAAGTGGTCTTACTAAAGAGCAGGATTGAGGTGGTGCCAAGTTCAGACCAAGGTGTCCAAGAGGTAGAAAACAGACAAAGGGATAGCAATCAAAGCGCCGAGAAAGGTCAGGAAGATGATCTCGCTCTTGCTAAATTGAAGAGAAGGGTCAAGAAGAAGGCTAGGTTGATCCGAGAAGCAACTACCAGCCAATTAGAAGCAAATGCAGTTCATGTGGATGAGGAGGCCATGCAAAAGGGAATGCTTAAGGTCATCTCTGTTGAGGAGCCTCATTTGAGGGATGAAAGCAACCAGAGAGAGAATTTAACAGAGGGAATCCCTAAGGATAAATCTATTTTGGTAACTATCAGGACAGAGAGGTCAAAGGGAGATGTTCTTGATGCCCAGCCTCATTTGGGTTTTGTAAAAACAGAGAAGTTGCAGAAAGGAATTCCTACAACCCAGCCTCATTTGGATGGGAGCTAAAGAGAGAAGTTGAGAGAAAATGTTCTAGAGACCCAGGCTCATTCAAGTAGGAAACAAGTGGATGGACCTTGTGGAGGAAATTTGTTTTCGGAGCCTCATTTTGAAGTAGAAGCTCGTTAAAAAGAGACAATTTAGGGATCATTTAAGAATTTGCTGATTGTCAATATTCAGAACCACCCATTAGTTAGATATTTGATGAAGGATCCTATTGAAGAAGAGCTAGCCAACCATGGGACATGAAGTTTCGCAAAAGATGTTTTGATGACTGGGTAGGTATCTGATGCGAATTTGGTGGACTATGATCTGAAGGGTTTGGGTTTGGAGGTGTCTAAATCAGATCTTGATTTTCTAACAAATTGTTTAAAAGGATATGTGTATCACAAGTCATGAATAATGCCACTTACAAACTCCTAAATACGAAATCATGTTACTATGGTGATATGAAGAAGTTATAGAAAATCATAAGGATTATTCCTGGTATATCAGGAATCAAATAGCTAATACAGTACATGAGTAAAGAAAGATCAATCTAAATACAGTTACGACAATGATAGTTTTTTCAAGTACAGTATTGGCACGATGCTTTAGTGCACTTACAAGGATTTGGCCCTTAGTAACAAGGCCAACTTTAGTGTAGTGATCCTCAAGGGGTTTCTTGATTTGTTCACCTTTTGCCCTCAAGTATGAAATATGCTGCTTGGCATCTTGTTGTTTCTTCTTGCAAGCCTTATATGAAAAAAACTCATTGTTGCCGTTCTTGCCTAATAACTACTACCTTAGCTAGAAGAGAGTGCTCTTCCTTTGTTAGCTGTTGTATACAGGGTGCAAGACGTTCTTGTTCCTCAACATGTTGTTCCATTTCAGCCCATAGATGATCTCCTTGCTGGAAAGTGCCCAAAATATCACTTCGAAAGGAGGCAAAATCCTTCTAGAAGAGCTCTTCCTTGAAGAGATAGAACTGATATAGACTCGATAAGGTTCTAGTAGATCACTCCATGTAGAAGGGTTGGTAGAGGCTAATATCTCCACTAAATTTCCAATGGAAAGCATGGTATGAGTGCGAACCTTTAGATTGGGATCATTCTTTGCTTTAGAGAAGTTGTCAAGGACTTCGTGTATGACTTTTTAGGTCACTACCTGGGAAGGACCTGACATACAAGTTCAAATGAGAAAAACATGGTGTGAAAACTCGAAATCACAACTGATTAACTGATATGCACCCTTAATAGGGGAGGATTGACTACTTTCTCCTATGATGTTGAGTCCCTTTATYGCCTCATCCTCATCACCATTTTCTGGTGATGGTTGTGTTTCCTCTACAGTCGGGGTTTCCGTAGAAGGATCCATGTCTTTTTGATCAGCTTGATTATGATCCATTAGTTGATCAGTGGATGGGCTGGATTCAAGTTCAGTTTAAAATGGTTGTGGGATGCATTCTTCCTGATTAACATCTGTTTTTTGACCTCTTTGGGTTGGACACTTGATGTTTGAAGGGTCTCCAAAATAGGTTCAAGATCTATGGGTTAGAGGAATCAACATCGGAAGCAACAGAGTAGGCATGCAAGATTTTAGGAGGAATAATGTTTGAAGATGAGGGTACAACAATGTCTGAAGACGAGGGCACAAGAGTGGATACCATGTCAGAAGAGTGAGATGCAGTGTCACTGAGAATGGAGGAGAGACTCTTTTGTTTCTTCTTTGGAGGGTTGTTGGAAGCTTGGTCATCTTGGTTGGTTTTCTGAACTTCGGGAAGAGTGTTTTGTGCTTTGACTGAAGGAGAGTCTTCCATCAATTCTTTTTCATCACTACTTTTAATTATGGGGCCAGTGGAAGGAGGTCTTTCCCGATTCTTCCTTTTCTGACTTAGGAACGCTGGAACATAGAATTAGGAGGTCAGCTTTGTGACATAGAAAGCTTAGTTAAGAGAAGACTTGGTAACATGTTACCTGAGATGGGTTAGCGGTTATCTGGCTAGAAGTGATGATTTTTCTATGCCTGTTGCCTCTTTTCTTGTCTCCAGCTCGGGAAGGACATATAAAGGMTTCTTGAAGACTAACAATCAGTAGGTGAGGAATGTTATGGTGACACTTTTCATCATCTATGAAGATGGACTACGTGTTAAATTGTATTGCGTCAAGCTCGCCTTCATGGATGGTAATCTCAGTCATATCACCAACACTTTTATTGATAGAAGAAATTTCTTTCTTCTTGCTTCCTTTCCTTTCTACACAATCAAAACAGAAGGGAAGGTGAAATGAAACGATTAATTGGAATGCAAGTATGGATAATACAACAGACGAGACAAAGTACCATCAAATAATGTGACACTAGAGGTGTAGCTGTTGATGACATTATTGGCGGTATTTTTCCAGGATGCTTCATCATACCACCATAGAGTATAACTTTCAGTGACTAACTCACAAGCACTAAAAGAAGGTAGAGAGTTCGTTTTAAACTGAATGGTTGGGCCTTTCCATACGTCTTCTTTAGTGAACACGTACCTTATTTCCCAGTCATGATTTCCGGTGGTCAAAATGAGGATGGCTAGGGATTGACATAATTCGAACTGTCTGGCGACAAGCTGAGGGTTGTAAACTTCAAAACAAACATGTTCACACTCTGCTATGGGCATATCTCTGGCGGTCAGAACCGAGCACCAGAATTTGTAGTCGTATGTGAAGGAATGTGACATGCCGACCTTCTTTAGCTAGTCTTGGGTGGTGTCGAACATCCCTAGGCCAAATGTGTTGGTCCTGTCTGTGTTTCCTAAAGGGTRCCAATCACCAGGAAGTTGGTCCATTTGCATGAGGCATTTTATGGTTAAGGAGGGATCTACTACCTTCTGATGATCATAACAAATGAAGTACATACATTTCAGCCAGCGACATATAGGTGATGATGACATTCTTATCTGTTGTCTTGGTTTTACTCCCTTGTTGAAGTTTGGCGATGATCTCATTTTGAGACATCTCGAAACCAAGATCAGTGTATAAACTCCCCCAGTAAGTGAGTAACCATAGAGGACCACCTATGCGATTTAGGTCGTCTCTATCCATAATAATTTGCGTACATCTAAATAGGCAACGATACAACTGTCCTAACATAATGGTTCCCAGCGCTAGAAACGATGAGTTAAATGATATGTTTACGGCTAAAGGCAGAAACAGAGCAGAGATACTGCCAGATTTTCAGATCATGAAACGAGTAAGGTCAAATCGAATGAGAAGTACCTCCTCCTCCTGGGTGACTTTTCCAGACGAATTGGCAAAATATGTGTTAAGTGTGTTGAAACCAATTTTGCTTCGGTTTCCCATCRATTCCTTTAGCAATGTGTGACATATGGTGTATAAGTCTTCTACACCTTGAACCATGGTGAAGACTCTCAACTCCTGATCATCATCATTGTATGGGTACAACCCGGTAAGAAAGGCCACGCCAGCCAAAGTGATTGTCATCAGTCCCTGACGAAGAATGAAACAATTTAGGACAAGATCTCACAGCGACATCAAAGCGCAAGTAAACGATCCATTAAACGGAATTTTGCTAAACGTGGCGAGTTTAAGGAAGCTTAGAATCCGTTGCTTGCCATCACTGACGAAAACTTTTAAGTTGTTAGAAAAAGCCATTGACATTCATGTCTTGAACTCAATCCTTGATTGGATTTTGACTCAAGATCCATTGATGGGTTTGTGTCCTCTTTCCTTTCCCTTTCTCCTGTTGGACGTAGGGAACATCAGTATATGCGGCTTCCTGAATACCATCCTTGGCAAAGAAGTATTTGGAGAATGTAAGGGCAATCTCTCTTTGAAATTTCTTCCTATCATCCTCATTTTCAAAACGAAATGAAAATGGATAATCAATAGAGTCTACACCCTTTTTGCTTGAATGGGCTATGTGCCGGAACAAATCAAGGCGAAATGAGTCGTTCATGTTTTCCAATAAATTGACACAAGATGACTTGGTCAATGGGAAGGTTTGAATTCTTGCATTGGTGAAGTGCTTCCGACGATAGTTCCATGACAAGATCAATAGAGAAAATCTTGCGGTTGTAAAATGCAGAGGTGGAAGAAGGAATTTCTAGAAAGGATACTGTTGTTTGGAAAGAAAACGAGGCAAAGTACGGGGTTTTATATCATTTTATTTGTTGCTTCAACCAAGAAAAGTTGACCAACAAAGTGGAAACAGGAAAAGACTCTGCTACCCCCGATGAATAAACAAAATTACGGGTATAACATGTTGGTGAGCCACATTAAATACAACCAAACTCTTCGTTATAAAACGCCTAAAGCAACTRAGTGAATTGACTCTTATTTTCGAAGAAAGAGTTGTCTTTTGATCATCTCTGTCCATTGTGATAAGTGTTCTTAAGTCTTTATCTTTAACGATTCTCGTTGAATCAAACTTCTAAGACGGCGATGGACTTTCGTTTCAATGTGATTAGTAAAGTCAGGTCTCAAGGGTTAAAAGGTCTAATTAATGTGGTCAAGCGTTGAGGAATGCCTCTCCTCTTTTGCCTTTGAGCTAAGAGACAGGAATGGAAAGGCACTAAGAAACGAGGAGTTCTAGCGATTCCTCATGTGGCGTAAAGTGATTGGTCATCCATACATTGAAGATGAACACCATGTAGATAAGCAGTGATTCCTAAAAGAGTTAAAGTAGGAGCTTAAGAAGGAACCACRCAATGATCAGGGTGATCCGGAAGGGGACTCAAATGAAGAAGTTGGAGGAAAGAAGCGAAGGCCCCAAAAGCGTGCATTGAAGAGGCCAGTTAAGAAGGGAATGTGTGAAAGGCAAATCGCCATAGAGCAATGCGCTTTAGAAGGAGACATGTCTGATGATGCCGATTCTGACAACTAAATCATTGAACAATTCTTCCACATCATCAATCACATACTTATGAGCCAAAATCAAGTCAAAATGTTCTAAAGTAAAGCTTTTCTGTTTATGTCACTCAAAACTTATAACATCAATTTTAGCCTCCTTAAGCTTAGTAAATCCTCTATCATTGTCTCGATAAAAATATGTTTTTGAAAAACCTGATTAAGGTTTTAGCATCTCAAGTTCATTATTCTTCTGATCCAAACTTATTTCATGCTTTGAAGTATTCTCTTTCAACTGTGTACAAATAAGTTCAAACTCAATAGAACAACTTTCACTTAGATCTACATTTTGTTTTGCTTCTTTTAATTACTCTTTGTTAGCCTTATAAGTAGCATTCCCTTTAACGTTTTGTTCAATAACAAAATCAATAGAAYTTAGAAACTCATCTCTATCATAATACCTCATTTGTTCTTGCATATTAGAGATAGTTACATGTTCCTCATCGGAAGAGCTGCTTCCTGCCATGAGACACACACTACGCCTAATTTAGCTTTTAAAAGCTTTAAATGAAARCGTTTTTACAAGAGTGTTGTAATTATTATGATTTTAAAGCGTTTCTTATGAAAACGATGTAATTTCAGTAGTATTGAAAGCGGTTTTTAAATTAATGCTTTGAACGAATGTTTTGCTTCTCTCTCTCACTCGTCCAACTCTCTCTTTCTCTCTCTCTCTCTCTCTCTCTCTCTCTCTAAAAAAACACTCAACTAGTGGAAACATTTCCATAGGTAACCATCATTTTTGGGCTTTAGGTAACCAACATCGATGGTTACCTCTGTGCCAGTTACCTAAAGTCATTTTATTGGTAACCAATAATATGATGGTTACCAATAGCATGTTATTAATACCCACTTTCTTAATTGATGGTTACATATAATCCATTTTTTTTACTTTGACTATTGGTTTTGTTGGTTACCTAAAACACATTATAGGTAACTAACACAACATTTGATGGTTACCTAAAGTACATGTATTTGTAACTAACACACGCTTTGATGGTTACAAATAAGAGTTGCATTTGTAACCATATAACAATATGATGGTAAATATACACACACACACACACACACACACACACACACACACACACACACACACACACACATGCTATGACCAATTATTTCTATGGAAATTTCGACAGGATTTCGACTAAAATTAAACAATCCCAAAATATAAATTAAAACTGTTTCATAAAACTCATATTTAATACACCGTCAATTCTCATACATAAAACATCGATGTCAAATCGATCATTATCCAAAATACCAACTAACGAGTTCCAAGATCCATAAATAACTAGAAACCATCGAAGATAACATGTGCAACTAACATGAAACTAATACCAATATTCATCATGTTAGACTATATTAAATAAGATCAACTATCTAGCTAGGAAACAAGATACTCTGTTCTGAAGAACTTCGCCCTTTCTCCGTGTTACACCAGCTTGACAGATGTGTAAGGTTACTCTAAAAAATTTCCAACATATATGCATCACGGATCTGTAATATCATTAATAAGAGTGAGTAAAATAGGAAGACATATATGTGAAAAGTGAAACGAGTATACCTGGATAAAGGTTAAATAATACTCACAGTAAATTCCGTTCTTGGTAGAGTCATAAAAAAGGATTAAAGACTCCTGCTCTTTGTATATGGCAAGAGAAGGAAAGTCCTAGACATTTCCACAATTTACTAATATAATTACTAATAATATTAATAGTTTAGCCTAATTCATAAGATTCATATGGAATTATAATTTTTGTATGTGAATTTTCATTATTTTTATTCAATTAGGGAGGATCATATATTGGTAAATTTGGGCAAATCAAAATTTGTTTTCATGGGGTTGAATTATAATTTTTTTTTTGAGTTTTGAACATAATTTAAAATCTGGATTTTATTTTTAAATGAATTTATAGGAATTCCCTTTATTTAACAAAGAAGTAAGAGACCGAACAAAAGCAGGGGAGGAATCGTTTTTTTTTTGGCAACAAAATTTTCAAAATTATTTGAGGCTTTTGATTTGAATTGGCAAAAAATCTGTGGTTTCATTGTTGTATTTGGGGTTTACAATCAAAGAGTTTGATTCGAAATCATAAACCCTAGGGTTTTTTCCCCCAATTATGTTTTTAATTGTTAAAGCTTGATAATTGTTCAATTCGATTGAAAATTACATGCGAAAAACATATCTTTACTGTAAATAATTAGATTATTGCACAAGTTTTGTTTTCAATTGATTCSAATTTGTTCGAAAATCACCATTTTATAAAATTGTTATACACGAAAAATTGCTTCGAAAATACAGGTGATTTTGGGTTCGTTATTATTTGAAATTACCCAAACAATTGATTCRAAAACGATGAATGTAACCCAGAAATTTAGGAACAAACTTTGAAGTTGTTTTTATTTCAATAATTTCCAGAAATTTCGAACAAAAATTCGAAAAACTGGGTTGCGTGGGAACCGTAATGCACGGCTATGGTGGCGCAAGGGTTGCGCTTCCTCCCATGGTGGCCGTTGTTCTTGTCGAAGTTGCACTTCTGCTGGCTACTGCTGTTGTTGCGCCACTTGCGTGGAATAGAGCAGCTGCTGCTTTGTCTCTGTTCTCAGGAGAAACAGAGTGAGCAGGCCCGAAGAGCTAGGCTGCGTACTGTGTTGCGTGCTGGGCAGCGTGCTGGGCTGGGTTGGGCCAATGGGTCTGACCAGCTCAGCTTCCTTTATTAAAAAAAAAAGGAATATATATTCAAATGTTATGTGCAAATTTATGATTAATTAGATTAATTGCCTTTTGAGTCTTAATTGAATTAAAATAATGAAAATTTTCTTTAATTAGTTTGACTAATGATAAAGAATATTTTATGTGCTAAGTAATCTATTCATAGCGTTTTGATGAAAGTGATTTATATTTTGATATATTGCATATATTGTGTCATTTATAATATTTGATATTATTCTTGACATGTAATGACTAGTATGGCCCAAAATTAGGATAGAAAATATGATCTGCGAATCGTTTGGT
>SNQN01007640.1:7816-32511 GCA_008642245.1 Bassia scoparia | reverse complement strand
CTGAAAAATTTGTGTAAATCAATTTTAATTTTAATTTGAAACTTAATCGAAGGCTTTAATAAGCTAAGAATTGAAAGGGTGCTGTATTAAGGCTCTGTTCTTTTGGTTTGAAAATTGGTTTAACTGAACTAAATTGAAAAATTGACTGAAATACAGTTTAAGTTCGCTTTGAATCTGAGAATGAGAGTAAGTTGAAATATGAAATAAATAGAAGTTAGATAAATAAAGTAAGAGAACTAGTAGAATGAAATAGCCATATAATTAATTGAAAAAAGGACGTGATGAAGCTATGAATATAAGAAAGGATTGCATGGATGCTTTGTTGTGGTCCATAATATAATGACCTTTATACTTGACTCACGAATTGCGACAAGTCATCGTTTGAGAGACAGCGTATATGTTAATCTATTGAGGACCATCACTTGTTAGTTTGTTTGTTCTTTTTTTAGACCACGATTCCGATCATTAGGATTAATCCGGATTCGAGGATACACTTTGAGTGATTAGTTCCAATCCTCCCAATCATTGTGCAAAGATCCAACCAAATTCTTTAAGTGTATTAATCACCAATACATCAACAATCATTTGGTGCTTGTATATTTTAAAATGTCTTCATATGTTGTCAAAGTCTTTTACATTAACTTGAGCTGTCGTCCTCCTCACTCTAATTCTTCTCCGTTCAATTTCATACTTCATTCCTTTATTGTTACATTTAATCAATTTACGGATTCATAATAATTTTTGAGAAGAAAGAATATGAAAGGAAGGAAAAGATCAATCATATGGAAAAGAGTGAAAGATATGTTTTTCAAACAAAAAAAATATAACAATATGCAAAAATGTGTAAAATTTATACAATATTAAATATCATATTAATGTGAAAATATCATTATATCCTTGGAATGTTGGAATATCTGGATTTTATTGGTAATGTTTTCAACAAACCCTATCTCCACTTTATATTATATATAATAATAATATATTATAATTAATATATAAATATATATATATATATATATATATATATAATATATATATATATATATATAATATATATAGAAGAGAAGGAGGAGAGAGAGTCAGTGATCCAGTGAAACCAATGTTATATGAAAACGTGAAAACCAAAATAATGGGTACATTTACATTTTAAAGGGGTACATACAAGCAGTAAAGGGGTAACACAAGACTTCAGTACATTGAGTACAGTACAACTTCAACGTCCCCGTTTAACCTTCAATGTACCCCAGAATGAAATACAAGTATATACATGAGATTAAATCGTGACCTTCCATTCTCCAACCCTACGTCAAGATATAAAGTTTTAGTTTTCACCGTAATGTTGTTGTTTTCACTGATCCTGAGTTAGGGTGTTGACATGGGGCTTACGTGGCATGGTCTTGAAGTGTATGTTATGATGGTAATTGTTCATGGATGTGATTTAAATTTTTAAAGATGAATGGTAGATTTAGGTTTTAGTTTTTTATATTGCTAGTTTATTTTGTTATGCAATAATTTCATGTTTGTTGTAACTTTCATATACTTGAGGAATAACATATTTACATGAGCTTTTACTAGATTCGTCTAAATATGTAATTTTTTTAATATGTACTCCGTATTTTTTATAAGGTATATTATAAGATATTAAGTCCTTGCATTGTAAAATGTCAAAAGTACTTACCAAAAGAAAAGTGAAAAACAAACGTAAATAGTAAAAGGCAAAAGCTAACGAGTGTCACGGGGTGTTAGATAAGAGAACTAAAGGTGAAAAAATTAAATGAATATAATTATTAATTACACCGATTAACACGTGCTTTTGACATACATTCCAAAATTTATACCATTTTATAAAATATATTTAGTTCTTATCGATCTAACTACCCAGGGCGCCCGTTCGCAATATCGATAATAAAATGAAATAGAGGGATTATACAAAGACTTCAATTTCACCATTGTGGCCACGTTTAATTGTCGTTATGACTAACGGTTGTTAAGTTTCGTTAGGTTTCCATTCATTTAACCATTAAAACTAATTAATTAACTAATTAAACACCTAAAAAAATCAGGTTTTTTTAAGATATGCCCTCGAGTTTTTTCAGTTTCTAAGCTATACTCATGCTTTTTAGATATTCTAAGTTGTGCCCTCCAATTTCTCCAAATTCTAAGCCATGCTCGGATTTCACTTAAATCACTTAACTATGCTTAATAATAATAATTTATAAGAAAAAGAAAAAAAAACAAACCGCCATCAACAAACCACCCACGCCACCTTACCCCAACCACTACTGCCTTCTTACCCAAACCATCACCTCTTCCTTACCCCAACCACCGCCAGCCACCCGTCGTTCTCTCTCCTTTCTCCTCTCTCCTCTCATTTCAATAATTTAAATCCCTAAATCAATTCGAAAATTTATTTAGGCTTTTGATTCGTTTATAGTTTAATTGTAAAACACCTAAATCAATTATGTTTTTTGAAGCTTTCTTCGTGCATTTGAGTTTGAGTTGAAAATTAGGGTTCAAATGGGAAGATTTTGGTTCGAATTTATGGGTTGTGGTCTGATTTACAAGAGGAAGGAGGAAGAAGGAGTGTTGGTGTCGTGGTGGTGGTTGCGAGCTCACGACAGAGGAATAAGGAGAGGGAGAGGAGTGAGGATGGTCGTGGTATGCGAGAGGGAAGGAGGGAGTGGTGGTCGTGCGTGGGTGGTTCGCGTAATTGGAGCCGTGGTGGGGGTGGTGGCTGGTTCGCGCAAGTGGTTGTTTAGAGGAGAGAGAGAAAGAGGAGGAAGGAGTGGTGGTGGACTGGTAGGTGTATTGGTTGCATGGGAGAGGGGGAGGAGAGAGAATGGTTGTGTGGGAGGGGGGCGGGGGAGGAGAAATAAGGGATTTTTGTTTTTTTTTTTGCAAACTATGGTTAATAAATAAACTATAGTTAAGTAATTTGAATTTCTAAAAAGCATTGGTACAGTTTAGAAATTGAAAAAACTCGAGGGCACACCTTAGAAAAATCCAATTTAATTAATTCATAAAATTAAAACTAATAAACTTCATTAGTAACTACAACTACCCACCCATCCCCCCCCCCCCCCCACACCCCACAATACACCACCTACCATTCCACAACCATCACGACCACCCTAGCCACAATCATCCACAACTTCCACGACCACCTAGACACCACAACACCACTACCTTAATCCAAGTTAACCAACAACACCACTCCCCTGGCTAAATTAACTTGATCCCACTCCCTCAACCGCAACAAACTCGACCCGAACATTGACGCAACTACAACCACAATCAAACCATCCACTCAACTACACCAATGCACAAGATTTACTAGATTTTAAAAAGAAGAAGGGATGAGAGAAAGAATCCACAACCTAGATTTTGAATCCAAATTTTTAAATTTGAAAATTTTATTTTCTCCGTAATGTCTTAATAGAATTGGGTGCACGACTCTCAGTCTATTTATGAATAGTGTGTTTTTTCATTCACATTTTGTTATATATACTAAGAGGAGAGAGGAAAATAGTTTTTATTACTGTTCGAGTGTGTGTAACATGGGTCCTGCATTTTTTTGGTAAAATTCTACTAAAATGTTATGAGGAGTATATATATTTGGAATTTGGGTGTGTTGAAAGCTACCATAAGAGCATCTCACCAAAGATTTTTTTTTCTTTCATCAACCTATCCTACACTTTCTCACTAGTCTTTCTTTATATTCAAGACAATTTCTTCCACCCTTCTTACACCAATGACAAAAAAAACTCTTCACATCTATCTCTTTCTCGTACTTTTTAACTCTACCTGACAAGCAATCTTTCTCTCACATCAAACTCATCATTTTGTTTTAAAATATTGTTAACTAATTTCACTAAACGGATTCCGATACTAATTAATGAGATTAGTATTTTAATTAATTATGTTTACAACTAATTACAAATTACTTATAATTTTGGTATTATTTTATTAATAACTGATTAAGTATAATTCATTATAAATTTAAGTTTCTGGGTTACATAATTAAAGAGCATGATATATTTTAATTTATATTAAATTTATAGATTAATTTTTTTCAGATTATATTAATTATATCCATGCCACTTTAAACTTTGCGATAAAGTAAATTAATTTACATGATATTGAATTAACTCAAATTCATTTATATTTTTTGGAATTATATTTTTGATTAATTAAATAATTGATTTAAATTAATTAAATCACTCTACAATGAAAACATTAAAAAGATTAACACTAATAACATAATTGGCATAATAAAACTTGAATACATTGAAAATTAAAAGCCTTAAATAGGAAAAATTCTTTCAAGTGAAAGGTAAAAATCTATAGGCAAAATCTAATCTAAAAGAAATTTACCACTACATTTATGTGCAATTAATTTGGATTATCACGTCTTCTGTTGATGCTCAAAATGTGTTCAATCAAATCATCTTTTAATCGAGAATGAGTTTACCTATCATGCAACTCATTTCTTCTATATATATAATGGTTCATGTCAAATGGACGTTCCACTTGTTAAGTGAAACTTCCTTCATCCTCCTCGACCGGTGCACTAGGACCACCATTTG
This sequence comes from Bassia scoparia, assembly GCA_008642245.1. Lineage (NCBI taxonomy): Eukaryota > Viridiplantae > Streptophyta > Magnoliopsida > Caryophyllales > Amaranthaceae > Bassia > Bassia scoparia. The sequence goes on along the minus strand of SNQN01007640.1, from coordinate 27,925 downwards.
TTTTCCTCCGCCTTTGCCTTGGACGTCGTTGAGGTTGATCTTCTACAAATTCAATGGGAACTCTGTAACCTTGATTTGTTTCCTCCACAATCATATTATGCATGATGATATAAGCCATCATTATGTTACGGATTGCATCCTCATCCTAAGCTAGAGACGGTCTTCGAATGATTGCAAACCTAAATTGGAGGACTCCAAAGGCACGTTCCACATCTTTTCTTACTGCAAGTTGAAGTTCGGTAAACAATCGATGTTTTTCAGTTTGTAGATACTTGATTCCTTGTATAAACGCAACCCAATCAAGATAAATGTCGTCAGCGTCCGTTGACAGCAAATTCAACTAGCGGTGCATGACCATTTAGAACGTTGTCAAATTTAGGGCTTTGATAGAGCACGTTCAAGTCATTACAGGACCCTAATATACCAAAGAAGGCATGCCATATCCAAAGATCTTGAGAGGCTACCGCTTTAAGGATAAGGGTATCGTTTCTGCTTCGACCTTGGTATTGTGCTTTCCATGCAGCAGGACAATTCTTCCATTTCCAATGCATGCAATCTATTCTACCAATCATTCCTGGAAACGTTCTTTGTTAATATGTAGAAGACGTTGTAAGTCTTGTACATTAGGAATTCTCAAATATTCAACCTCAAAGTTACAGATAACCACTTCTGTAAAAAAATTCAACCATTGCTGCGTAGTTGATTCACCTATACGCAAGAATTCATCTGTGCAATCAGCTGCAACACCATTTGTGTTTAGTTTTGTAMTTTGAGTTTTGATTGATGACAAACCACATTGAACTATTATATTGCATGCATGTTTCTCTTTGCATGTACATGACTTAAAGCACAAGTTTGATGGATGAAAAAGACGAAGCTCATGAAGCCAAGTCTTGAAATTTGCACGAAGATCAAGATCATAAATTTACATATTTAGGTCTTAGATGCAATGTAAGTGGTATGAAGGTTTGTATTTCACTAAAAAGGTTAAAAACTAGAGAGATGAACTAGTTGTGGATGACAAAAAGTATCAGTTACTTGTCATACATAACTACTAGTAAACTTGGTTGATTGGAACAGTCTGGGAACAGATCTGAACCAGTCCTCTCAAGTTTACTACATGCATTCGTATTTTAGGAAAGTTTTCTCTCCGCGTAAAATACATTTCAAACATACATGGATGCATGGTTTCTTGTGCAAGCAAGTTTCCTTAAGTACGGTTAAAATTTTGTGTGATTTCATACTGATTTAATTTGATATAAAATAAAATCAGTGAATATATTTTCCATGAAATAACTACCTTATTTCTAAGGAAATTACATTCTTATGATTTCATGCAATATCTATGAACCAAAGCCTTACTTAAGGAAAGGAGCTAGCACACAAACCCTAAGCTTTTGCACGCACAATCTGAGCATACTCTACGCAAAAGCATTCTCTCTCGAAGTCCTCAAACCTAGAAAGAACCCTAATACCACATAGGTCTTAATTTACTCTCATTCTAAGCGTGTTAGGCTAATTAATTTTTAAACACAAAGTGTTTGTAATTGAGCATTTTGTGCGTTCAGTTTGCTGGGAAAGTTGATCGGGGATCATCTTCATTTGAACCATCATAGTTGGTGGTTGAGTCAAACTTTCATAGGTGGAAGTAGGGGAATCATCTTGTATATAGGTGAATAGGTGATTGAGTGTAATTCTTTTGTTTCTGAGTTGATTAATAAAAGAGTGAGTGAGTGGAGGACGTAGACTTATTAGAAGTCGAACCTCGTTAAATCCTTTTGTTGTTGCTTTAATGATTTTATATCCGCTGCCAGAGAACTGTTCTTATAATTAATAAAAAAATCTACAGAAATCGGACAACACTCAATTCACCCTCGCTCTTGAGTGTCACTTGCACTTTCAATTGGTATCAGAGTCTAACTTATTGAAAGGGTGACACCTAGAGAAGGAATACACTATGAGTACTCCTGAGATGACCAACGGATCTGGAGGATCAAGGCTGCCTAAGTTCAATGGAATAAATTATCCTTGGTGGAAGATTTACATGCAGAATTTTATCATTGGCGTTGACTATGAGTGCTGGATGATTATCAGGAATGGACCAAAGAAGGTTGCAAATAACTCAGATGGTATAGGGAAGAAGGAGAGTGAGTACACAAGTACAAATCTAAAGACTCTCGAGAAGAATGCTAAAGCCATGTCAGTTCTTCAACAAGGTATTGATGATAATGAGGTAAGTCGTATCTTAGCATGATCTACTGCTAAGGAAATATGGGAAACTCTAGAATTAGCCTATGAAGGAACTAGTGAAGTCAGGAGATCTAAAGTAAATATGCTTATGTGTAAATATGAAACTTTTGATATGAACAGAGATGAAAATATAAGAGATATGTTTACTCGTTTTATGTTAATTATTAATGAACTGAAATCTCTTGGTAAAAGCTTCACTAGTGAAGATTTGGTTAGAAAAATCTTAAGAAGTTTGACAAGGAAATGACTGCCCAAGGTTAATGCAATCCAAGATGCCAAGCATCTATCCACCTTGTCCGTTGAACAACTTATTAGGTCCTTAATGACTCATGAGATGTTGGTMGACTCAGAGGAGAAGAGTACTACCAAAATTCGAGGGCCGCTGACCTTGAAGGGAGAAGAGACTGAAGAAGATTTGGATGAAATTGGATTCTTGGCAAGAAGGTTTGAAAGGAGCCTTAGTTCTCAGTTCAAGGGAAATTCATGGAAGAACAAGGGCAATACAAAGAAGACTAATTCCAATACTGGTTGTTTCAAATGTGGTGAAACTGAACATATAATCAAAAACTGTCTATCATGGAAAACTGACATGGGAGGACAAAAGGAGAAGACAATGACAAAGAGGGCTATGCTTGCTACCTGGGGTGATTTTGTTTCAGGTGGTGAAAGCGAGGAGGACGAGGCCCTAGTGTGTGTGACTACATTGTTGGGAGACGTAGACTAGATGCAGACCAGTTTAGGGAAAAAAGGACACATGTGTCTCATGGCAGGAAGCAGCTCCTCCGACGTAGAACAGGTAACTATTTCTGATATGCAAGAACAAATGAGATATTGTGATAGAGATGAGTTACTAGGCTTTATTGATTCTGCTATTGAACAAAATGTTAAAGGAAATGCTTCTTATAAGGCTAACAAAAATAAGCTAAGAGAAGTAACATGAAGTTTAGTTGTAAGTGAATGTCGTTCTGCCGAGCTTGAACTTATTTGCACAGAACTGCAAGAGAAAATCTCAGAGCTTGAAATAAGTTTGGATCAGAAGAATACAGAACTTGAGATGCTAAAACCTCAATTGGATTTTTCAAATACTGATTTTTATAAAAATAATGATAGAGGATTTAGTAAACTCAAGGAGGGTGAAGTTGAAGGTATAAATTTCGAGTTACTCAAACAGAATAGCTTTACTTTAGAACATTCTAACTTAATTTTGACTCATAATTGTATGATTGATGATGTGGAAGAATTGTTAAAAGAGTATATACACTTGAAAGCTTATTTTGTTAGCACAAGTGGTTCTAGTGTTAACGTCGAAGAACTTTGTTTGGAATATGAGGGTACGATATGTGATTTACAATCTGAAATATTTGAATTAAAGAAAAAAAACAATACTGAAATTGTTCACGATAATCAAAGTATTGATATTGATTCTTTACATTTAGAATATGAAGGTAAAATTTGTGATCTTCAATCCGAAATATACAAACTAAAGAAAGGCAAGAACATTGAGACCACTGGGGAACCAGATCCTGCACTAGTTTCAAAACTTAAAGATGAGCTTCATAGGGCAAAATTGGATCTTGCCATTGCTGTAGAGTATAATGAAGCTCAGCGTAAGAAACTTGAAACTAAGGAACAAGATCTTAGTGACTGCCTAATTAAGACAGATGAACAGGTTACTTTTTGCTGAAAATACACTAAACATCCTAACCTCACAATCTAGTAATCCTCAATGGTTTGGATTAGGGTATTCTAGATCCAGTTCCCATCAACCACCAAAGTTGGGAAAAGATATGACTTGGATTTCTAAATTCAAGAGAGGTAAGTATATGTTTGCAAAGGACATGCACGTATGTACCTAATGTGGTAAGAATGGTCATGTTATGGACCCTTATTGGACTAAGCAAAAACATGATAAAAGAAATCAGTCTCACGTTCACAATGTCCAACATATAAATGGACATACACATAACTGGTCAAAAATTGTAAAACGTGATAAATCAAAGACGACTAGTGTAAAACAAATCTAGGTGAGAAAGGGCATAATCAAACCAGTTCCCAAGGACAAGGAACCCAAGAAAATCTAGGTTCCTAAAAGTAAACCTTGATTTGTTTGTGAAAGTTAGAGTGAAATGAAAGCTATATTGGTATTTGGACAGTGGTTGCTCAAGACATATGTTAGGAAATAAAAGTCAATTTCTTTCACTCGTAGCCTATGTAGGAGGAAGTTTCACCTTTGGAGACAATAGCAAAGGTTTGATTAAAGGTATAAGTAAGGTTGGTAAGACACTTTCTTAAGCGATTGATAACGTATATTTTGTTGAAGGTTTGAAACATAAGCTCTCGAGCATTTCTCAACTATTTGACAAAGGAAACCATGTTGAATTTGAAACTAATCTCTGACTTATAGTTAACACTAAAACAAAGGAGCTGGTCTGTAAGGGGTTTCCACACAATAATGTTACATAACATTCTCGAGTCAAATTTCTAAGACCAGTGCAACTTGTCTCAGTGCTGTAAAGGATGACCATTGGGTATGGCATAAGAGACTTGGACATGTTAGTTTTTCTTTGCTAAATAAACTGAGATCTCAGGACTTGGTGACAGGTTTACCTAACATCAAGTTTGCTGCAGATCACATTTGTCATGAGTGTGCTAAGTGTAAGCATATCAAGTCTTCTTTTCAGCCAAAGAAGGTTGTAAACACTACTAGACCTTTCGAATTTGTGCACATGGATTTGTGTGGGCCCATGCATATGCAAGGTCAAAATGGTCATAGTTATGTGTTTGCATTAGTTGATGATTACTCTCGTTACACTTAGACAATCTTTGTGAAATTTAAAAATGAGACTTATGAAGAATTTGAGATTTTGGAAAAATAGGTCCAACACAAGATTAATCATCAACTGGTCTCTATCTAGTCTGATCCTGGCTCTAAATTTGACAATGACAGTTTTGTTACCTATTGTAATGATCATAGTGTGTCTCACAAATTTTCAACTCCCATAACTCCACAACAAAATGGAGTGGTTGAAAGGAAAATTCGCACTCTAGAAGAAATGACAAGAACAATGCTTCTAGAGTGTGGTCTACGTACCGCGAAACTTCTGAGCTGAAGCTATGAGCAGTACTTGTTATATTTTGAATAGGGTAATGTTGAGACCATTACTGAAGAAAACACTTTATGAGCTCCTTAGGGGAAGAAAACCAAACATTGCACATTTATGTGTTTTTGGGTGTTGGTGTTTTGTACACAACAATAGTAAATCTAGTTAGGACAAATTTGATCGTAGGTGTGATGACGTTGTTTTTGTTGGATACTCTTCACACAGCAAGGCATACAAAGTATTCAATAAAATAACCTTGTGTGTTGGAGAAAGTATCCATGTTTTGTTTGATGACACTTACATGTTCAACATTCATGTGTAGGCTGATGATGCCGATGAGTTCGAGATTGGTATGCTGAACTTTACGTACGGGACCTAAGGAAGGATAAGGTGTTGAACCAAGCTCACCACACAACTCTCCTAGAGACTAAAAGTTTGGTTTAACACAGAATCAGGAGGCTCAACAGGTAAGGGAAGGAGATAGTGATTCAAATACTCATCCACATGAAGATGGTGAAGCTGAGACCACTATGGAAATTGGTTCACCTATTCAAAATAATAATGACACAGGGGGAATTGGTACCAGAATAGGTTCAATAGTAGGAGGCATAAATGTAAATTTTAATATGAACAAATCTGTCAAGTACAAATCCTCTCACCCCCTGATCTTATCATTAGTGACATTAACAAGGGGGTACAGACAAGGAATTCTACTTTACAAAACTTTTGTGCTTTCTATTCCTTCTTATCAAATGTTGAACCGACTAATAACTATAAGGTTGCTTTAATGGATCCAGATTGGTTTTTGGCCATGCATGATAAACTCAACTAGTCTGTTATAGGAACAAAATGGGTGTTCAGGAAAAATTGGACGATTCAAGAATTATAGTCAGAAATAAAACTAGGCTAGTGGTTCAGGGTTTAATCAACAGGAAGTAATTGATTATGATGAAACATTTGCTCTAGTAGATAGGCTTGAAGCCATCTAGATTTTAATTGCATTTGCTACCCATATGAACTTCAAACTCTTTCAAATGGATGTTAAGACAGCCTTTCTCAATTATGGCTATTTGAAAGAAGATGTTTATGTGTAACAACCCCTCTGGATTTGAGGATAGTGACTTGCCAAATCATGTTTTTTAAAATTGGCAAAGCTCTTATGGTCTCAAATAAGCTCCTAGGGCGTGGTATGAGAGACTTTCTAGTTTTCTTCTAGAAAATGGCTACAAGACAGGATCAGTTGACAAGACATTATTCATAAAAGAAAGGGGGACTGATCTGCTAGTGGTCCAGATATATGTTGATGATATTTTGTTCGGAGCTACTAATCCTGATTTGTGTGATGAGATTGTAGATTTGAGGAAAAGCGAATTTGAAATGAGTATGATGGGAGAACTTAGGTTCTTCCTAGGGCTTCAAATCAAGCAAACAAAAGATGGAATCATGATCCATCAACATAAATACCTCAAGGAGTTGCTGAAGAGGTAGGGTATGCAAGATAGCAAATCCTATGAAACACTTCTTCCAACTTTTACAAAGTTGAGCATTGATGAGATGGGAAAGGATGTTGAGGGTAAGTTATACAAAGGTATGATTGGCTCATTGCTTTACTTAACAGCCATTAGGCTAGATATAGTGTTTTCAGTAGGGTTGTGTGTGAGATTTCAGAGCAATCCTAAAGAATCTCACATAAAGGCTGTTAAGAGAATTATGAGATATCTCAATCCTACTGATGATATGTGTTTGTAGTATCCAAAAGGAAGCAGCATAAGCCTTGTTGGATACACAGATGCTAACTTTGCTAATTTTATTGTGGTCATAAAGATAGAGAACTTCTTGAATGACCCACTTCTTACGTTCTTGTCTCATTTCATGGGGATCTAAGAAAAACAATTTTTGTAGCTTTATKCACTACCGAGTCTGAGTACATTGCTGCTGCTTTTTTGTGCTGTTCTCAACTCTTGTGGAACAAGTCAAAACTAAAGGATTATGGGGTCTCTCGGAATTGTTCAACTAAAGGAAAACATATTCTTAAAATTTCATGCAGTATCTATGAACCAAAGGCTTAATTAAGGAAAGGAGCTAACACACAAACCCTAAGCTTTTGCATGCACAATATGAGCATACTCTACGCAAAATCATTCTTTCTCAAAGTCCTCTAACCTATCAAGAAACCTAATACCAAATAAGTCTTAATTTACTCTCATTCTAAGCATTTTAAGCTAATTGTTTTTTGGAGACAAAATGTTTGTAATTGAGCATTCAGTGAGTTTACTTTGCTGGAAAAATTGTTTGGGGATCATCTTCATTTTAACCATCATAGTTTGTGCTTGAGTCAAACTTCCATAGGTGGAAGTTGGGGAATCATGTTGTGCATAAGTGCATAGGTGATGAGTGTAATTCTTTTGTTTCTTAGTTGATTAATAAAAGAGTGAGTGAGTGGAGGGTGTAGACTTACTCGAAGCTGAACCTCATTAAATCCTTGTGTTGTTGATTTATTGCTTTTATATCCGCTGCCAGAGAACTGTTCCATAACTGTTCTTATAATTAATCGAATAATCTACAACAATCGAACAACACTCAAATCACCCCCCCCCCCTCTTGAGTATCACTTGCACTTTCAATATGCAAGCATTCTAATAGCATCAGTGCATTTCTACAATGTTGATGACCCTAATCTACCTATCGCGATGGGTCTCTGTTGGAAGTATTCATCTGATGTGCTTACCGCATCCATGATACGGATGAACAAATCCCTCTTCATTCGGATTCTCCTTCTAAAAATGTTAGGTGGATAAGTGGGATTTGGAGCAAGGTAGTCATTATACAAACGTACATGATCACCTTTCTCATGATTTCTTTTTATTACACGTTTACATTGGCGAAGTCGTTGAGTTGGTGTTTGTTGATTTGTGAAGTAATTATTAATCATTTCATGCATGATTTCATAACCAAATTCATCTAATTTATCTAAGCTAGATGCAAATGAGGTTGAGCTACGTGTGACTGTCATTTTTCTTTGACGTGGGGGTGGGGTATTGAATGGTCTTTGGTTGTTGTTTTTGTGATGTAGTTGTGGTTTTTCTGCGTTCTTTTATAGCTAATTATGTAAGTTAAGAGTGATCAGCATGCTTGTGAAGTCATTTCGTACTGATTAAAGGATTAAAGTTGTTGCATGGTTCAATGGTGATTAAAGTAATGGCATGTGAAGTCATTTCAAACTGTGAAAATCTTATTCACACATGAGGTATGTGAGGAAATTTCCCATAAAAAATGATTATCGTTTTTATACAATAAGTTTTATGTGTGTCAATTTAGTTAGAGGAAGTGATTGTCAGCTAGCTGCGAATGGACACGAAGCCCACTAAGCGATGTTTTTTATAACAGATATCAAGTCTTCATAAACTTTTATCAAATTAAAAAATAAAATTCTATCAAGTCAACGGTAATATTTATCAAGTCATTGGGTAAAATTTCAATTATTATGTGATCCTATATTTTTTTCTGCATTTTTTTTGAGTGGGGCCCACCCCTTTTATTACTCTATTCTCTCCAAAATACCCTCTCCATGGGAGCTTAAATTGGTGTAACAACTAGTGTTATCCACATTGTTATTAATTACTTATTGTAGTGCGAATAACTAACATAAAAAGTTGCGCATATATCATCTCCCCCTCTCCACACACTAGGGCCTTTGCTAGATGTTGATACTTTCTCTTTAGTCAGTAGTAGGTAAATGTTTTTCTTCATCAAAGTTAGCCCAATTCAATATATATGCAAAATTAAGTATTAATATAAATCGTAAAAATTAAGAAATATTGAAAATAATAATRCCACCTTTTGGTWGTCTTCCCATAATAATGCCAATTGAAGTAATTTTTTTATTAATCCCAACTTTTTACCCAATTTGCTCAAAATAGGTCATGATCAGTTTTATTAAATTGATAACTTGTTAAATAGATCACTTTCACCACAAGTCGCATTTTGATTGGTTATATTTTAAAAAAAAAAAAACCGGACTACCTTCACCTCATGCAATTGTCAACACAACACCTCATCCATAATTATAGATTAGGATCAAATGAGAATCACTCTTCAAATGAGACGTTTGAGAAAACATCTTGATCGTTTGGATATTTACTATTAGACTTATGTGTATCTTAGTCGTCTATCTTTAAAATCAACGATCTAGATTGCTTCTCATACTTCTCGTTTAAAGGTCTTTCTCATTCATGGATCATAACATATATATATATATATATATATATATATTAATATATATATATATATATATATATATAATTATATAATATAATATATAATATGGCCGGTTGGTTAGATCCAATGAGAAGTACCCTTAAAATCAGAAGTGTGAGAAGCAAAAATCTTTGGCCCTTGATTTTTAAGATGGACGGCTAGGATGTGCATAAGTTTTATAGTGAATGTGCACGAATTTTCCATGTATGTACATTTTTGTTATGAAAATGCACATTTATGCATAAAAATATGCACATTCATGTATAAAATTATGCACATTTACTTTTTTGGTGAAATAAATCTTGACCCTCCATTCAAAATCCAACCATCAAGATTGCTTCTCACGTTTCTCATTTTAGGGGTTCTTCTCATTTGATCATATATATATTTATATGGTCCCATATAGTGGACCACCACAAATAAATAATTAATATAAGATGTCTCAAAATGGAATAAAATAGGAAGTGACATAAACTTTATGAAACGGAGGGATTGCCAGTTACAACACTCACGTGCAATTGTTTAATGTACTTTATTTGTTTCCGATCTCTAATCTATTTTTATAAACTTTACTTTATATACTTCTTCCATTCTTTTTACTTGCATCTTTTTCCTATTTAAAAAGTTGCAAATACTCGCATTTTTCGCTTCTATAGTAAATGATATCCACAAAAAATTACAACTATATCATTTTAAATATAATAAAATAATATAAATTCCACTTGCATGTGGATCCATTTTCAAACTTTCTTCCTTAATCAATATTTTCTCTTTCTTCTTTATTATACAAAATTCATCTTTTGCAGTTCGCTATCTCCCTTAATTCCTGTGCACCACTAGTTGAATGCGAATAATAAAAAATGAAGGAAGTATATTTTATTAGTTTTCAAGTTTTTGCATCAAATAGCGTATGATATAAATTTCATGGAAAACGACTGCATGAATGCATAATTAAGACATATCCCCGTAAGTTTTAGGCTAGAGGACCTTTGTATACTAGTGAAGTGGTATTTTTTTTTCCAATTACTTTTAGTCATAAAACGCGTCTCCTAATTAATATGACTCGTCGGTACGTTGTACGTAAGTGTCAAAGTACTTTTCACTAATTTGTCTTATATTCACTAGCATTGCATATAACACCCTTTAAATCATTAAGCCTTGATTTTAATTAGATACAATATCATAACCATAATAAATTTCTTAAAAAATTTAATAAACTACAAAAATGTTTTTTTTTTTATATATTGTTGGTTTATTTTGTTACACAACTTCATGCTTGATGCTACTTTCGATGCGTCTATCCTGTTGAATATTTTTCTGATTGACTTGGGGTAAGATTAATGATTACATATGTTTCTATTAGCGGGAATACTTAATTCTAGATGTTTTAGTTCTTTAGCCTTTTTTAATTATTATTAGTTTCCAACTCTCTTTTCAGTTGTTTTACACGACTAATTGTAGTTCGTAGCGACCAATAATTAAATGAACCTTCTCTGTGGGATCGACCCTGACTTATCCTACTACATACTTAGGAGGTTTAGTTAGGCATTTTATTATCTTTGTTGGGTGTGCGATACGCCTTTCAAGGATCCCAACAGTCGGTTCAACCAAGACCTCAAAAAAGACCCTCCATCCAGCCTGCAGTCGCACAAGGCCATACCCAAAACGGAAGCCCAGAACCCACACACGAACCCCCTCTTGTAGAAGCGACCCGCGACAGCCCGAGAACACCAGCCCAATGATCGACAAGCACAACCACCACCAGAAAGATAACCCATTGAAAGGGAGGCCAAAACCGAAAGCCTAGAAACCCCGTACAGCCGCAAGGGCACACCACCACGAGATCAGCGAGCGAGTGCTAACCCATCCTCCATCGAGTCGAAGCAAGGTGGCACGCTAGCAAAAGGGGCCGAGAGGGTTAAGGCCCTACCCCCTTGCACGACGGCACCCCAAGGTCGAAGAGAAAGTCGCGAGCGGCTGGAAAAAAGAGAGAAGACGACGACTGAGACCAAAACAACCGCCTAGAGCGGCACCAAAAAAGTCCGATCGAGGGCGCAGAAACCCTCCCAAGGGAGACCCTAGAAGGAACCTCTCTCTCTAAAAAAACCTAGGCTTTTGTCGATACAAGAATTTGATTTTGGAACAAGGCCCCAAGTTTTACCAGAGCGAGGCTGCCCTTGCCATTGGAAAGGCATATATAGTTTTTTAACGATTGAAATTATTCGCTTTATCTTTTTTTTTTCTTATTTGCATAGTTGATTTTCAATATATCTAATGGATATTGCATGATGTTTATCTAAGATAAAAAAAAGGTTGCGAGAAATTTGATGGTCATCTGGGCAAAGTAAATTTGATATTCTCTTTAGGGAAAATTTTAGGTGTATCGGGTGCACAATAAATTTATTGTGCACTACAATAGAGTGAATATTTTTGTCAATATAATGACTCTTTTGATCAATGTAATGACCCTTATTACTTATAACTATATTGATGTAAAGTGTATAATAAGTTATTATATAAATTAAAAGGATGATTATATGCTTAGTACAAAAAGAAATTTAATGTGCGAATGATGCATACAAAAACTTGTGCTCCCTCTATTCCCATCCTTCATATTCGTAATCTTCTATGGAAAATTTTGTGGAAAATGGTAGGAAGAGTAGTAGAAAACAAGGCCCAGACCTGTGTTTTATTTTGTTCTATTTTAATGCTTTAAGCCCATAGTGGCCCTTTTCTCCTAATCTGTCTTGTGTGCCAAGGATCCTTTTGGGATCATGTGCTGTTTAATGTTGTCATGTGACATGTAAAGATCCAAGGAATATGCTCTAGGGTTAGGTGTGCTTGTGTATTTAAGCCGCTTTGAGTGTAATGAAACAATGAATGAGAATGAATGAATGAAACAAAGGCAGAAGCTTTCTCTTATGCATGGCACTGTTACATTGCTTGAATGTTGAGACAAAAATGTCTTCATGGTATCAGAGCCAGGTTCGAATCATTCACTCTTTATTGTTTTGATTTTGTTCTGCACAATTATTTTCATAGCAGCAAATTACAGAATAGCTTAGTATCATACTTGCTCTGTAACAATGCTTGTTTCTTGCTTTAAAGATTGAGTCTTTTGAGGATTTTGTGAGTTTCTTTGAGTCTATCTATCTTAATATATCACCCAAGAAAGTATGAGTCATACAAAAATTGACATAACCAGCCCTCTGTATTTGCACCCCTCTGAGGGAACTCACACTATAAGTGTTGAGAAGCTTGAGGGATCTGGAAATTATAGATCTTGGAAGAGATCTTTTGAGATTAGTCTAGATTCAAAAAGAAAGCTATGATTTGTGACAGGGGGAGAAAAGAAGGATGCAAGTGATGCAGTGAGAGCAGAAGCATGGGAGACATGTAACAACATGGTCATCTCCTGGTTATTGGCCTCAGTCTCTGAGCCAATTAAAAAATATGTGATGTTTGTGAGTAAGGCTTCAGAAATATAGAAGCAGCTCGAAATGAGGTATTCAGTGGCTAATGGTGCAAGGAAGTACATGTTACACAAGACCTTGTATGAGACAAAACAGCTAGGAAGGCCGGTGTCCGATTATTATACTGAAATGAGGAGTGTGTGGGAGGAGCTAGAAGCTCTTAGTGATTTTCCCCCAATCTCACAAATCACAAGTGAAGTAACAGCATACATGGATGCAGTACACAAAGAAGAAGATGAACAAAAATTATTTCAGTTCCTTAATGGACTTGATGAGCAATATGGGGCACAGAGGAGTCATATACTGATGATGACACCTCTGCCTACTGTGGATTTGGCATGCAGTATGGTGCAGCAAGAGGAGTCTCAGAAGGAATCACTGAAACCAGGTAAGGATGAAAATGAAGGCCTTGCAATGTTCAGCAAAAAGGGTGAGCTAACCTGTTGAAATTGTGGTAAAAGTGGACATACAACAGAGAAATGTTGGGCTTGCAAAGCCTGTGGAAAGTCAGGACACACATATGAGAAGTGTTGGACTGTGATTGGGTATCCAAGCAAGGATCCAAGAGCACAGAAAGACTTCAAAGGCAAAGGGAAAGAACAAGTGAACATAAGCAACAATGGGAAAGATCAGTATGGCAGGTGGCAAAAAGGAAAAGGAATAGTAAAAGGGAAGATGGCTGCAAATGCTTATAGTCAAAGTGAAGGAAGTGGCAACACTGTAATCACTGCTCAGCAGCTTGAACAATTGTTAAGGATGCTACCCCTGCCATCCAAACATGAAGAAGATTCAGGTGATGAGGTGGAAGCAAACTTTGCAGAGATAATTGAGTGCAATTTGGCACAAAAATGCAGTCAAGAATGGATCATTGACTCAGGAGCAACTCATCACATGTGTGGTGATCTGATTGTAATGAGAAGTGTGGAAAAATGCACTCAGCAGGCAATAATTAACCTTCCAACTGGGGAGAGTTCATGTGTCAAGAATTGTGGTGAAGTAAGACTCAAGTGTGGACTTGAGCTCAAGAAGGTGATGCATATTCCAGCCTTCAAGCACAATCTGCTCTTTGTGCAGAAATTAACACAAGAAGAAGAATGCAAAGTGACTTTCAATGCAGGATTCTGCATCATTCAAGGGAATCAAAATGGAGAAATCAAGGGTCTTGGGAGAACAGTGAAGGGAATTTACTACATAGTGAATGAACCCCTTGAGAGCATTCAATTCTAACACATTTTGAAAGAGAACTGAAAGTGATGCAAACAAAGAAGGGAAGAGACAAGGTAGCTGGAAATGCTGATCGAACTCAAGGTGCCAACAGAAGTAGAAGCCCAAGAACATAAGAGAAATGCAACAACTCTCTGGCACCAAAGATTGGGGCATGCTCCACTTGATTGAATAAACCAGATTGGGCCCTTAAAGGGTTTTGACATGAAAAAGGGACAGGAATGCATTACCTGCCCAATTTCAAAGATGACAAGACAACCCTTCAAGAATAATTTCAAAATGGCAGGAGAGATGTTTGACTTGATACATATAGACACATGGGGACCATACAAAGTGAGCACAAGGCATGGGCATCAGTACTTTCTCACCATAGTTAATGACTGCAGTAGAGTGACTAGGATACATTTGCTCAAAGCCAAAAGTGATGCTTTCAGTGCAATAGAGGAATTTGTGCACATGGCAAAAACTCAATACAACAAAAAGGTGAAGAGGGTGAGATCAGATAATGCATGGGAATTTGAAGACAAGAAATGTAAACCATTTTGCATCAAGGAGGCCAGGTATCATCCATGAGACAACATGTGTGGATTCACCTCAGCAAAATGGTAGGGCAGAGAGGAAGCATAGGAATTTGCTTGAATTGGGGAGAGCCCTAAGATTTCAGAGTGGTCTACCACAACAGTACTGGGGAGATTGCATCATGACAGCAGTATACATCACCAACAGACTACCCACTCAAGTGCTTGACAATCAAACACCATATGTGGTACTCAATCATCAAAAACCTAATTATGATAAATTGAAATGTTTTGGTTGTCTGGTTATTGCTGTAAATCCTGACAGAAAGTCTGATAAATTTAAACCAAAAGGTGTCCCCTGTGTGTTCCTAGGATACCCTCTCAAGCAAAAAGGGTATAAATTGCTTAACCTGCTAACAAATCAATGCTTTGTGAGCGGAGATGTGTCTTTCTATGAACACATTTTCCCTTATCATGTTTTCAAACCAAAAACTAGTGGGTCTACACCACTGTCTTTGTCCCAATTTCACATTGATGATGTGTGGGTTCATGATGGTGATACACCTGAAATGTGCAAAGTGTTAAATAATACAGAAGAAGAACAGGAAACTGGGAGTAATGAGGTTAACACATAGCATACACCTCAACCTACTCTTAGACACTCCACTAGGACACACAAACCTCCAATGTGCCATAATGACTATTACACTGGTCATGCTGGTGTTAACACCAATGCCAATGAAGTTCAAAAATGTGCCAACACTCTTGTGAGTGCTGAATTTGCTTGCTTTCTGTCTCTGGCTGTCAAATGTCAAGAACCAAAGTCATTCAAAGAAGCTATGTCACAGGCTCACTGGGTGAAAGCTATAAATGAAGAGCTCACTGCTCTAGAACAAAATAATACTTGGATAATCGCAGACCTACCAAAGGGTAAAAGACCTATAGGATGCAAATGGCTCTACAAAACTAAATACAATCCAGATGAATCTATAGAGAGATATAAATCCAGACTAGTAATCATGGGAAATAGACAAAAATATGGGCTTGATTATGAGGAAACCTTTGCACCTGTTGCTAAATTAGCTACAGTGAGGTCCTTTCTAGTAGTTGCTTCCATTAAAAATTGGTTTGTGCATCAGATGGATGTGAAAAATGCCTTCCTGCATGGTGATCTGCAGGAAGATGTGTATATGAAAATGCCCCTAGGATATCATGGTCTAGGTCACAGGCTTCAGGTCATGAATAGGGGGAGGCTATGTCAAACAAGGTGTGTAAATTAACTAAATCACTATATGGCCTCAAGCAGGCACCTAATGGTTTGCTAAGTTGAGCAATTCTTTGAATCAATTTGCTTTTATCCAGTCCAAATGTGATTACTCTCTCTTCACCAAGGTGAATGGAGAGTCTTTTACTGTTGTGTTAGTCTATGTGGATGATTTACTGATTGGAGGCAATGACATGGATGCAATTGAAGACACTAAACATTTTCTCTCTTCCCAGTTTCAAATGAAGGACTTGGGCAACTTGAGGTATTTCTTGGGCATTGAAGTTGACAGGAGCCTTCAAGGCATTTTTCTCTCACAGAAAAAGTATCTTACAAATTTTCTCACCCAATATAATCTCTTGCACTGCAAACCATTAAAGCTTCCCATGGACTCACACTTGAAGCTCACCTCAGATATAAGTGATCCCTTGGCTGATATCTCTTCATATCAACAGTTGAATTGATTGGGAAATTGATCTACCTTACTCTAACCAGGCCTGATATTGCTTTTCCCATTCATGTCCTTAGCCAGTTCATGCGTAAGCCAACTACAGTGCATCTACAGGCTGCAAAAAGGGTGCTCAGGTATCTCTCATCCTCTCCTGATCAAGGTATTCTATTGGCTTCATCATCTGCAGCCAAACTTGCTGCTTATTGTGATAGTGATTGGGCAGGATGCCCTGTCACAAGAAGATCTACCTCTGGCTTTTGCATTATGCTTGGTCACTCTCCTATTTCTTGGAAAAGAAAAAGGCAAAGTGTAGTTGCTTGTTCCACTGTAGAAGCAGAATACAGGGCCATGGCTTTCACTATTTGTGAAGTCATGTGGCTCAAACAACTTCTCAAGGACTTGGGGCTAAAACACTTGGGCTCCACTCCTCTCTTTTGTGACAATCAGGCTACTTTGGCTATTTCAGCAAATCCTGTTCATCACGAGAAGACCAAGCATGTTGACATTGACTATCATTTCATCAGAGATCAAACACACTCAGGCATCATTCAACCCACCTACAATCCTTCTCAGAAGCAACTGGCTGATGTGTTCACTAAACAACTCACTGTTGCACAGCATCAGAGTTTACTAAGCAAGCTTGGAGTGTCCTCTCCTCCACTACCAGTTTGAGGGGGAGTGTAGGAAGAGTAGTAGAAAACCAGGCCCAGACCTGTGTTTTATTTTGTTCTATTTTAATGCTTTAAGCCCATAGTGGCCCTTTTCTCCTAATCTGTCTTGTGTGCCAAGGATCCTTTTGGATCATGCTATTTAATGTTGTCATGTGACAATGTAAAAGATCAGGAATATGACATCTAGGTAGGGTGCTTGTGTTATTTAAGCCGCTTTGGTGTCAATGAAACAATGAATGAAGAATGACACAACAAGGAAAATTGGCTTCGGTCGCGACCACAGATTACCGGATCAGATGTTATCGCGTACAGGGCGGTTACCGACGATAATCGGTCGGTAAATGTTGTCGGATAATACATTTCGATCCAAAAAATTAAAACCGACCGCTATAATGGCAGGTGTAAGGGTTGTACCCTGACCCGTATGAACGACGATAACCTGGCTCTCCCTTAAGAGATAACAGTCGACGCATTTTTGGAGGGAAAAATTGGTATTACCCGCGGCGAAATAGGTCGGTCATCATGTATACGACGATTTTCAAATCGGTCGGTAGCAATTCCCAATATCATATCCCCTCCCATTGTTGGACATGCAAATTAAAAGGACAAATCTTTGAAGTGATAGAATAGGCTCTATTCTCACCGATAGGGCCTACCGGTCCGCATAATCACTCCCATACTAATTGTTTTTAAAATTCTTAAAAAATCCACTCCTCCAGAGCAAATGTTCATCAAACAATTACTCTATTCCTACCGACTCTGGATATAAAACCTCTGAACCACTCTCCTAGGGCCGGTAAATTCAATTGCCCAAAAAAAAAATTTTACCGACCGCTAGAGTATTTAAATTTTCGGCCTCGGACTATAATGTCTATATGATTCATATCGACAGGAACAAAAAATACACAGAATAACAAATGTTGTGCCAGTACGAACTGTCATGAGTTGAATTGTGTATGAGAATTGACAATTCCAATTTACTCTATAACCAAACGAATCCAAAAACAAGTACCGAGTTTAAAAGAAGTTTCTCATATCCACAAGCAAATAACTAACAGTAGAGACTTATTAATGGTAGAAGACATAAGTAATACAGTACAAAACTAAGTTATTGCTGTAACCAAATTAACCAACTAAAAAGAGAGATCTACCAAAAAATTAACAATGGAATTACCATTAATAGCTTTGCAACCTAGCAGCAAAATATAAAACCTTATGTACCGCGAATACCCAAAAATGAAATCAACATTATAAGAGGAATAGAAAGCACAAAAGTTTTGTAAAGTAAATTCCTTGTCTTACCCCCGTGTGAGCGAACAATTTAATGGCACAATGATTTACACGATCAATGCGAGAAGTATGACACAGAACAGAGCAGGCTTCGTGTCATTGCCAGGTCTGTAAGAATAGCAGCTTAGGACACCCACTTATGGTAGACATATATAGTTCACATAGGTTAAAATTAATCATACATCACACTCCGCGATTTTGACAAAAACCTAAACCAGATAAACTTTCCATGTTTTGTCACTTACCTTACATGTGACTGATAATGCCTTCTATGAATCTTCTTTTCTTAACTTGTCATTTACTTTTAATACTTTGCCCATTTACCCAGCTTGTTTAATACTATTCATGGAATTCAACACCCATCATATTAATGGTCATAAATGGAAGTAACTACATCACTATCTTTGTAATATACAGGTTTAGATAACACATATACTTTATTTTCCCTGCCTACTTTATATTATATCTATTAAGCCTTGCTTATATCCTTGATTCTTCCTTCAAGGCTCCCTAACAGAACCTTCAACAAACAAATCTAACGGTCTGCTCATACAGAATTATTTGACTGACGATACATATAAGTACGAAAAAGGCAGTTAAATAAAAATAGTTGCAAAATGAAAAGTAATTATTGAGAGTAGAGATTTCAAATGTCTGCCCAATGGATTAACGGAGATTCTCTCCTTAAGAACAAGTGCCAACAACTATACGTTCTACAACTCGCTAACCCTTAACACATGCCCGTATCCTTAAGTCCGGTCTCTTGAAATTGAATGATCCCCTTTCTTTAACCAAATCCCAACTCACTCCCATACCATGATAATTTCTCTGTGTAAACCAAAGTAACATTAATCACATGCCTAAAATATATTATACCAGCCTTCTTATGAGTCAAAAAAAGAGGATATGATGCTTGTCTTAGATCATATCCGGAAGTCCGAGATACTACTGCGAATCCATCAACACTTATTCCATTTCTCTTACTTCCGTACGTAAAGTATCTCCCATGACCACAAGACAGTACACACAAACCATATGTAAACCATAAATCTAACAAAATTAATACCCTGAGAGGCCCCCTAGAACGCACTAATTCTTTCGAACCTCCTCATCGGCCCTCAGCCATACATGCAAAGAACCCGTTTACCTATCTATATCCAACCCGGATCAGTCAACCACACGCGTCAATTTCACAGAATAACTGCCCAAAAAAACAGAATGTGTTTGACCATGAGTTAATACAACGAGTCTATACCAATTTGTATGAAGTATTCATCTGAGCCACTCTTAAATACATACATTAATGAGTGATCATTATCTCTCACAAGCGAGACATCCCGAAAGGTATTTATTGAATACTTTTATGCCTTTGCTGTATTACTAGAATTTTGGGGTGAAGAAAAACTCATTTAAAAATCCAAAAATCCCCAGAACTTAAAAATTGCGTAACCAAATGCAAATAAAAACAAAACGATTTCTGTAACATCAATAAAACAAATTATGACACGAGAAAACAGAACACCAAATTTGTGACTCTTAATACATTTTAATTTAAACCATAAACTAGAACAATTGAATGTGAAATCTATATGATATTTGGCCCCCAAAAA